>CAESWR010002056.1:0-21017 GCA_903171835.1 Mullus surmuletus
TGACTTCTGAACACCCAGCTCCAAGACAAGAAATGTTATGAACTTACTCATTTACCCTACAAGAAGCATTGACCTCAGAGTTGTAGCAGTAAGTGCTTCTTGTTGGAGTGATTGTGACAGACAAATGCAGCACATTGACAGCAAGCAAAGAAGATGCAGAGGTCAAGTTGAGATCACCTCGAATTGAGACACTGGTGTCTGTCCTGTCCACAAGTGCTTCTCTTTGGGGTTGTCTCAGTGTGAGCTTCATCGGAAGATGCAGCAAAACATCCACAAATCCACTGGTTCCATTTGTCACCAAAATGGCCCAAACACATGCACTGACTTGGATTTCTAAATGCAGTAAGTACTACTTGTTGGGGTGGTTGTGTCCGACAAACACAACATACTGCCAGCAAGCACAGAAGATGCAGAGGTCGACTTTAGATCTTCTCAAATGGAGACAGGGGGGCCATTTTTCTGGATGATGTCTTTGTGCACTGACTTGGGTTTTCTAAATGTAGTAAGTGCTACTTGTTGGGGTGGTTGTGCTTGAATGAGTATTTCCTGTTTCCGATATGTAAATCAGAGTTTTCATTTTCATATTTTGTCTTTTTTGTATTATATTGTTACCTACTGTTACTACGTCTTTAAACTTTTCTACTGATTTAGCCGGCTTTGCAGTAGTATCGACCAGTGTTGCCAACTTGGTGACTTTGACTTGGTGAGATTTAACCACTTTTCAGAACCCTTTAGCGGGTTTTTTTAAGCAAATCGCATCATATCTAGTGACTTTTTGGACATACTTTTCTTGAAGGGAGTCGTCAGTATTTCTCAGTGAATGAGTGTTAATGTAGCTCTCTGGGTGGACTGTTCAGTGGGTGAATTGTGTTGTCCCTAAAGTAAAACATCCCCAACCTCAACTGCGCCAACGCTTGTATTGGGGGGGTGACCAATCAGAGGGTGACCAATCAGAGGGTGACCAATCAGGGGGTGACCAATCAGAGGGTCACCAATCAGAGGGTCACCAATCAGGGGGTGACCAATCAGGGGGTGACCAATCAGTGGCAGCACGGCGCCACCAGTACCTCAGGGTCAATTTGTGTCCACCAAAAATTTCCACCACCTGCACATTTTCCATTTTGACATTCAGACGCAGACTCTACGTTCTTAAAAAAAAAAAAAAGAGTCCCGGTCCGTGTCGGCCACCGTAGTAATGTCCATGCACGCATGCGCATCTATCAGTAATATTAAGATCCAGGACACTGCGCGCGCCCTCTGCACTTTACTCTGCCCATGGATGTATTTTACCGGGCTTAGAGAAAAACTGCAAAACCACCCGCAGACATGGCACCCAAAAGACATTACAAAGAATATCTGCTGAATGAGTCGAGCCAACCTTCAAAGGCAACCAAATACAGACAGCTAGCAAATGAGGAAGAGGTATTTGAGCTTTCACATTTATTTTATTATCAACAACAGCAGTGATTATAGAATAAGATTAATAATTCTTAATCTTAAACGCAAGGACTGTCTTGTTCATTGCAGAATACTTTAAACTGCAGAGGAACTTACAAGAAGTACCTCAGTGCATCCTGTACAACTAACAATAGAGAGGTCTTGAAAGAGGTAGACCATTTTTTTCGTTCACAACAAAATGAATTGCAGATAGTGTTACATGCAAGTTGACATTGCAACTGGACTCCCCAGATTCCAATTTCAAATTACAAATATTCTCTGGAGGAATATCCAGGAGACAATCCCACAACTAACCAACAGGTAAAAACTGTGATCATTACTATGTTTTATGCTTCCATTCTGAAATAAAATTAAGGGGTTCACAAAATGCATATTACTTTCCTCTAAAGCTTTTATTCATCCATAATCTAATTTGTAATGTTTATCATACCCTAAATGTTTACAGTAGGATAAATTGTTAAATAAATATATGTGCTGTCTCATGACATATAGTTTCTCTATAATTGTCATTTCAATTAAATAAACGTGATGAAAATAATGATTGTCCTAGCCCCTACAGTGTATTTCCTTCAAATGAGACACAAACATGTATTATTGGCATTAATACTTCACTTGTTGCCATGTTACCATGTATTATATCTTCATTATATGCAGCCTGCCGGAGAGGGAATCTCCAGAAAGACCCACCCAGTGCTAGAATTGCCACCCTCCACCTACTCACACTGCACTTTTTAATTTTGTGGGGATCAACAAGATATGCAAATCGGACCAGAAGCACAGGTACTATAGTTACAAGTTACTAGTTTCATTTTTATGCTAAAAGCAACCGCTTTAATCGATACAGAAAATGTGAATAGAGTATTTTTTATTTTTTTAAACCGACGTCTTAAAATAGTAATATAGGCTACCAATAATAAACATTATTGAAAGTGAACACCAGCAAGGTCTCATTTGGTCACAGAATTATAACTACATATAACTATTTCAAAGTGTGATTGCATTATTCATTCATGTTTAATTTACATTGTTATTCAAGCAAATTAGTAGTTCAACATGAGGCTATCAAAGTTTCTAACAGGTGGCTGACTTATAGCCTACATTGACATATACCTTCCCTTAATTAATTCAGTTCTTCAGTATGTGAAGCTGTAGTCACCATTTTCCTGGGTAATATCTATCTGTTCCATCTTCACTGCACATATAATGCAAATGTGGCTTAATTTGCTTAATGTGACTTAAATCTGATGTTTTATTCCGCCAATACACCAATTTTGTTTTTTATTAAGCATTATTATGCAGTTTTGGCTTAATGTTTGAACTCACTGTCTTGATAGAAACAGATGCCCTGTCTTGCATCCACCCAAGGATTAGTGCCGTTCAGTATTCTTGTTTCTGATTTGTTAATAGAATTCATTTGTTTTCTAGGTTTGGGTGAGGTGTTACACATTTTGCATATTTACTGAATATAGGCACTACATTCATCCTTTCCCCTGAAATCACATCAGTTTTATATGAGGCTAGTGTGTATCCCATTTGCATAACTCTCTGCTAACAACCCCAGAAGGCAACATGGTCAATTCTCTAAATGTAAAAACTACCAGATGACTTGTAGTAGTTACCACTTATCTTTTGGAGCACTAGTATTGGTCTATATGTCAAAACTACAAAATAAATGAAAATGAAAATATTTATGCTTCCATTTATATTTTGCCAGGAACTGTTAGAGAAGCAACCAGGATGCAATGTGCCTGCTACTCCACCTGATCAGCAAGAGACACCAAACCATAAGGTTATTAACATGTATTATTGTACAGTATGTTTTCTCTGTAAATCTGTAAGCAATCTCTTTTAATGCAGATGAATGTAACAGTTTTCTGTCTTCACAGGCAGAGACATTTTTGTTGGATGGAAATGATCCAGCGTATCCTGGAGCTCCACTGACAAAGGGACAACGTTGAATCTTACTCATGTCTTATGTACTAAGGCACAATGTGACAGGTGTGGCACTGGAACATCTACTGAAGATTGTCAATGAACATTTCCCTGGAATGGTACCAGTACCCACATACCTTTTTCACAAAGCCTATGGACAATATGGACATTATGTCCCCCATTTTTACTGTCCAGCATGTGAAAACTACTTAGGGGTAAATAATACCAGTGAACTACAGTGTGGTGCTTGTAATGCAGTAACTGATTCAGAGAGCTGTCTCAAAAGTGGGTGTTTCTTTCTAGTGCTTAGTTTGGCTTCACAAATCAAAACATTGCTTGAACGAAACCAAGGTTTAAAAAAAGACTGGCAATGTGCAGATGTCATTTCAGATATACAGTGTGGAGAAGAGTACCAGAAACTCAAAGAATCAGGTCAATTAGGTGAGGATGACATAACTTTAATTTGGAACTGTGGTGGAATTCCAGTTTTCAGGAGTTCAAAGTATCAAATCTGGCCCATTTGGTGCCAGGTTATAGAACTCGGACCTAAAGAACGTAAGGCAAATATCTGTCTTCCTTGTCTCTGGTTTGGCGAGAAGAAGCCAAGCATCTTAACATTTTTGAAGCCATTTGTTGATGAACTGCACATTTTAGAACAAAATGGCATTTAATGGAAGGACTCAGCAAATGTACAACATGTCTCCAAAGTGTATGCTCTGATATGCAGTTCAGATTCAGTTGCTCGCCCACTTTTAAGAAACACCAAACAGCTTAATGGCTTTTATGGATGTGATTTTTGTTACCATGTTGGTGGTGGTCCTTACACAAACAAAGGCCCAAAACCACATCTTAGAACTGAAGCTAAGCATTTTGATCACGCAATGGCTGCAACACTAGACAGTCCTGTAATGGGAATAAAAGGACCTTCACCATTAATGAAACTCACAAAGTTTCAAATGATAAATGGATTTGTTCCAGAGTATCAGCATTGTGTCTGCCTTGGTGTGACAAGACAATTAGCAAAACTGTGGTTTGACTCAAGAAATCATGACAAAGAGTGGTACTGAGGAGCAAAATCAGACCGCATTGACAAAGAGCTCATTGCAATTCAACCCCCTGTTGAGATAACAAGAGTACCACAATCTGTGGCAGACAGAAAATATTGGAAAGCATCAGAGTGGAGCTCATTCCTGTTATTCTATGCCCTGCCTTTACTGAATGGGGTCTTACTAAAGAAGTTCTGGAACCACCTTTTTCTGTTTGTGTTCGCAATGCACATTCTTTTGGGAGAAAAGGTGAAACGCTGTGATATTGAAGTAGCTGAAAGAGCTCTCAAGAAGTTCTCACTGCAGTTTGAGAAGTTATATGGTGCAGCAAATATGACATTTAATGTCCATCTTCTGACACACCTTGCACCTTAAGTGTTAGGAACTGGGGTCCTTTGTGGGCCACATCAACCTTTTATTTGAATCATTTAATGACACTTTGTTACAGTACGTCCATGGGACAACACATGTTCCAGAGCAAATAGTTAAAAGATTTCTTTGCTGGAGGAGTCTAACACAAAAAGCTGAAAAGTTCATGGTAGATGCTAATGAAGGGGTGAAATGCATTTTTTTCACATCTCCTAAACAGCAATGTATCAAGTTCTAATTCATCCAGCCTGAATGGAAATGTCAGGGTTTTTGGTAATCCCTGTCATCACAAACTGTCAGCATTAGAAAAACTTGCTATTAAAGACTTGCTAAGTGTTACAGTCGAGCACTGTGTTTGTTATCACCATTTCATTGTAAAAGGCGTACTGTATCATTCCAGCAGTAACAGAAGTATAAAGAAAAGGATCAACTCAACAGTGGAGTTACAGGATGGAAGATTATGTAGAATTCTTTGCATGTCAGTATTCAGAGCAGGCGATCTGTCATTGCACTGTCTATTGGTAAAGGAGCTTGTGAAGACTGATGGACAGCTCTGCAAGGATAGTCAACTGAACATTGCTTCCACTTTTATGTCTGAGGTGTCAGAATCTAGGAATATTTATGTGGTGCCCACTGACCTGTTCCACAGGAAATGTGTTTTGATCCAATCAAGAGACAAACAATGTGTTATTCCTCCACCGAATAATGTAGAGAGAGATTAAATAGTTACTGGGGAAGTTTGAGAAAAATTGCTGAAACCACTGCCAAATTGTAAGAAATAGGGATTACATATCAGTGTGTATTCTTGGTGTGCCTCAAAACTAGTGGACAATGTCCAAAAATGGCAACTTCAGAGTATTAAATCTGTAAAAATGATAAGGCACACATGGGCAAGCACACACAAAGACTGTGGTGTTAAGCAGTTATAGTATAACAGTTGTGGTATAACAAAATACAAACAAATAGTAGGGGTGAATACTTTTGCAAGGCACTGTACCTGGCCTCAAAATGTTTATCTTTAACAGACTGTTTTCATGCGAAATCAAAGACTTTCACAAGATTCTTTTTTCTGTCAAGCAGCAAAGCAGATTTCCTGTTATCTACACATCTTAACATGTTCATAAGTGTAATGTATTTTCTGATTGCTGTCAAATGTAAGTGAAACAATCCAAGCTTTGGAATAAGTACTTTCTATGTGATGATAAGAAATACTTAAGGTTGCACTGTTTTTTTATTAGAAATAGTGGTGACTACTGCATTATATAAAAGCACATGGTCAATTGAAAGGTGCTCTGTTGTTGATGTTGATGTTTATTCAAAATTCACCATTAAATTTGGAGAATGGATGGATTTTTAAATATTGCATAAAAACAACGGTGGTGTTGAAGTAATCCAAATACTTTATAACACTAATTGCTAACATTTTAAAATTGAAATAGAAAAGGAAGGATATTTTTTCAATTAGAAAAGGTATTGTTACATGACAGCATTGTTGCATTTTGCTGGTAAAATACATTATTTTAAAAGGTTGAAGAGAAAAGGTCAGCTGCAGAAATTAACTGTTATTGTACATTCTTTTAAACTGATCTTAGCACACTAAAAGAAATGGCTACATACTGATGAATTTGTTCTGGTTTATAGTGTACTTATGAAGAATACACTCATTTACCACTGAAGTAGTATTCAATTATTAATATACTTATTTTAAGTGTACTTTAACACTGCTGTGCTAACAATGATATGAAAAAAAGTGTTATAAAGGTGAACTTATTGAAAGGGTGCTAAAAGTGCACTTGATAAAAGTAGATGCAAATACACTGACATTAAACTTATATTTTACGCATTCGAAGCACATAATAAATAAATATACTAATCAAACACTTATATATTTCAGTGTTAGTATATTTTATATGACTATACTTAATAATAATGATAATAATAATAAAAATAATAATAATAATAATAATAATAATAATCCATTTTATTTGTAGAGCGCTTTTCTTAAAACTCAAAGACACTTTACATTTTTCAGTTTAAAAACAGTGAAATAAATAAGTAAAACAAACAAATAAAAGAACACAATGAAACATAGCATAATAAAACAATTAATAAAAGAACTCAGTGAGACATGGAACAATAAAACAAAGTAACGGAGGTGGGTTTTTTAGGGGTTGAAAGCTATTGTAAAAAGGTGAGTCTTGAGCTGGGTTTGAAGCCAATGGAGGTTTTGGAGGATGGGGGTGATGTGGTGGCGGGATGGGGTTTGGGTGAGCAGGCGGGCGGCGGAGTTCTGGATGTGCTGGAGTTTGTGGATGAGTTTGGAGGGGGAGCCGTAAAGGATGCTGTTGCAGTAATCCAGGCGTGAGGTGATGAATGCGTGTATGAGGGTTTCAGCAGCAGGGAAGGGGAGTGACGGGCGGAGACGGGCAATGTTCTTGAGGTGGAAGAATGCGGTCCTTGTGATATGGCTGATGTGGTGTTGGAAGCTGAGGTTGGGGTCGAGGAAGACTCCGAGGTTGCGGGCGGTAGGAGAGGGGAGCAGGGTGGAGTCATCAATGGTGAGGCGGAAGCTGTTGGCGGGGCTGGTGAGGTGTTTTGGTCCGACGATGACCGATTTATTGCAATTTAGTTGTAAGAAGTTGTAAGAGACCGTGTTGGCGGATGATGTGGCCAAGGGGGAGCAGGTAAATGGAGAAGAGGAGGGGTCCGAGAACTGAGCCCTGGGGGACACCATGGAGCAGAGGGGCGGTGGGGGAGGAGCAGTTGTTGATGCTGATGAATTGTTGTCTGTTGGAGAGGTAGGAGGAGAGCCAGGACAGAGCGGTGCTGGTTATTTTGAGGGTGGTTTCTAGGCGGGAGAGGAGGATGCTGTGGCTGATGGTGTAGAAGGCTGCTGTGAGGTTGAGGAGGATGAGTATGTTGAGCTTGCCGGCGTCTGCGGAGAGGAGGAGGTCGTTGGTGATTTTGATTAGGGCCGTTTCAGTGCTGTGGTGTTGACGGAAGCCTGATTGGAGTGGTTCGTATAGGTCATTGGGGGAGAGGTGGTTCTTGATCTGGGTGGCGACGGTACGTTCCAGGATTTTGGAAAGGAAGGGGAGGTTGGAGATGGGTCGGAAGTTGTTTATATCGTCCGGGTTGAGACCAGGTTTTTTTAGGATGGGAGTGATGGAAGCCAGTTTGAGAGGTTGGGGGACGGAGCCGGAGCTGAGGGAAGAGTTGATTATTGCTGTGATGAGGGGAGAGATTGTTGGCAGACAGTCCTTGACAAGCTTTGATGGGATGGGGTCGAGGGTGCAGGCGGATGTTTTCATGCCGGCCATGAGAAGAGGCAGGAGGGCGGATGACACGGTGGAGAACTGAGATAGTGGCTGGATGAAGGTGGAGGGGGGTGCTGGGGGGTCAGGGAGGGAGCTGGGTGGGGAGGCGGCTGTGGATGTTGTTGATTTTGTCTTGGAAGTGGGACAGGGAGGCGTTGCACGTGAAGGAGCCAGAGATGTTGTCTGTGGGTTTGAGCAGCTTGTTGATGGTGAAGAAGAGGGTTTTGGGGTATGAGGAGCCGGAGTGGATGAGGTTGGAGAGGTAGGTGGACCGGGCTTTATTAAGGGCGTCTTTGTAGAGGTGGAGGTGATCAGAGAGGGCTTGGTGGTGGAATGTCAGGCCGTTTTTTTGGTGTAGCTTCTCAAGCTGGCATTTACGGGTTTTGAGGTGTCGGAGGTCAGGGGTGAACCAGGGAGCAGAGTGAGTGAAGGAGACTGTTCTGGTTTTGATGGGGGCCAGCTGGTCGAGACAGGAGGAGAGTGTGTGGTTGTAGTCGCTGAGGAGGTCAGCAGGGTTGTCTAATGGGAGTGGGGGGGAGGCAGTCATTCTGTCAGTGAGAGATGCAGAGAAAGTGGAAGGGGAGATGAACTTGAGGTTCCTGAAGGTTGTTTTGCGTTTCAGTTTGGTGGTGGGGGTGGGAGTGCTGATGTCCAGGGTTATTGCCAGGTGGAAAGAGATGCGGAGGTTGGAGCTGGAGAGCTGGTTGAGGGTGAGACCAGTGGAGCAGATGAGGTCCATGATATGGCCGTGGGTGTGAGTGGGGAAGTTGACGTGTTGAGTGAAGTTGAGGCAGTGCAGGAGGTCCAGGAGATCGGCGGCGGGTTTGCAGGCTGTCGTCGACGTGGATGTTGAAATCACCCAGCAGGAGAACAGAGGGGGAGATCGCACAGAGGAGGGTGAGGAGGTCAGAGAGGTCAGAGTGGAAGGTGGGGTCTGGCTTAGGGGGGTGGTAGATGACTGCGGTGACTAATGCGGTGGGACCAGACAGTTTAAATGCAATGTGCTCAAATGATTGAGCAGGTGGGGTGGGGATGAGTGAGGATTTGATGTCCTTTCTGTGGATGACTGCTACGCCTCCTCCTCTCCCCTTGGGGCGAGCTTTGTCCATGTCGGTGAATCCGGGTGGTGTGGTCTGGTTGAGGGTGAAATAGTCTAAGGGTTTGTGCCAGGTTTCGGTGATGCAGAGGAAGTTCAGTTTGTTGTCGGTGATGAATTCGTTTAGGATGAGGCTTTTATTGGTGAGTGAGCGGGTGTTGAGGAGGGCTAGTTTCAGGTTGGGGAGCTGTGAGGTGGGTAATGAGGAGCGGGGGAGGGGACGGAGGTGGGACAGGTTCACATGTTGTTTGTGGTGGTGGCGTCGGGAAGAAGGGGTGTGATGAGACCAGCGGGAGCAGATGGGGAAAGTCACAGGGGGGGAGATTGCAGAGTTTGTGTTCGTGGATGGCGTGGTTGACAGTACCTGAGGTGAACACCAGATGGTGCTGTGTCCAGCAGGCGGAGGTGGTGTGGTGGAGGGTTCCTGTGGCGGGCAGGGGGGGGGCGCTGCGTTCCTGAGGTGGGTTGTTGGTTGACGTAGCAGGTGGAACAGATGTAAACAGTGCTAGTCAGCTGGTGTGGACGGAGTGTTGGATCTTTGCTGTACTTAATATGAATTTAAGTATAATAATATATTTCTAATCAATACATTTATAATATATTTTTGGTTTACTTTATTTTAACACAAAGTCAAAATGTGCTAGAAATGTACTTTCAGAAAATTAAGTAAATTTTTAGTACATTAAAGCATATTACTTTTTTACCTGTTATTACACAGAACTCAACCAGTTACATAGCACAGGCGCCACTTACTGGTGACTATTCACATAGCCCCAAACATAGTCTCATACATAACACTTTGGACTTGACAGGTGTGTTTAAAAACGCCTTCTGAAAAGGTGGTACCCATTTGCCACAAAATGCTAGCTAAAACAAAACATAGCATACCCTGGCCTCATATCAGGAGCACTACGACATGACTATTTGACAACACGTTTTTGCAGTCGTATCACCTTTCTTTAGTCATAAATAACATGAATATTTTTAAGCTTCAATGAAACCCTCTTCATGATGTAGCTATGTTTTCAAAAATTAGCTGGATTTTTTTAAATATGACTGAATAATCATTGGGTCATGTATGCAACAGCTGGGATTATTAACAAATCAAAGTCAGATTCAGATACATCATTCATCAAATGATACAAACATACTGGACATTAGCAGGAACATGGCTTGAGTATGGATGAATATGTGAGGGCATCAAACGAAAGCACTTGAAGCCACGTTGCTGAGTGTGGCGAGGGCGGCAGGAGCAGCAGAGAGCTTCGCCAACAGTGCTGCAGACACGTGTAGATGAGCTGGCCCATCACCAAGCCCCCGTCCTGCAGACAGAAGATACAGGAGGGGCTGTAACAAAATCATCAGGCACAGTTCGTTCATAGTGTTGAAAGAAATGTATTCTACATTATACCCCACAGATCTCCCCAGGTTTTGAGGAAAGATTCATGACTGTGCTGTCAGAAAAGCCAGGTGAGGAGGAACTTCTCTTACTCAGCTTGGCACCTCGCCTCCGTAGCCTCTCGCTCCAAAAGAGGAGTCAGGTCCAAATTGGATTTTTGACTGCTCTCCACGGGGAGGAATTTTCATGAGGTGTTTCTCTGTTAAATTGTTGGAGCAGCCACACACACATGGACACGCACACACTTACACACACACACACACACACACACACACACACACACACACACACACACACAGAGTAATAGTGAGTGATCATTCCATCTCAAATACAGAAAGTGTGTGAAAATGTGCAGCCGATCATCTGTTACATTTAATCCAATAAAACTAAAAACTAAAAATAATCAAATCCAAACCACAGTCCAGTATCTTACCGTAAAAACTTCACCCTCCACCGTTAGAAGCCCCCCCCCCCCCCCCCCCTTTTTTGCCCCAGTGCGCCCCCTGTCTGCACGTACATGGAAAGACCACCGCCTGTGATCTTAGAAAATCACAACAAGGAGACAAAATGCCCTTTTGAAATTCTCAGGAGACACCAAATGTGACTGTGAAACCTGAGAGACCAACTTGACTTTAACGGGATAGTTCAGTTTCTCTGAAGTTTGGGTGCATGAGCTACATATGGCCACTTAGTGATTCACGAGTCCTTAAGTTCCAGATAAACTTTGTTTTACCAAAAAGTTAGTTCACTTAAGAAATCAAAAAAACTATCCCTTTAACAGTGAATAACGTGATGATGTCACCTGATGCAGAAGCTGCCAATAAAGCGCAGCCGCAGCAGAGAGAGCATGAATCAGCAGCTCACCTCCACAGTCTGCAGGTAGAAAGGAAGGACACCAACCAGGAGACCAACAGCGCCGTGTCTCAGGCTCCGGATTGGCTCGCTGTCAACAGCTGCAGACGGAGCCGCTCGTCCCGGCCCAGATCACCTCAGCTCAGCTACGCTCAGTGGAAACTGTTAGAAACAACTCGGATTGAACTTTGCAGCACGGGTTTCTACATCACTAGAATGTGTCTGAATTTACGTCGCCACATAATAAACTGTGTTAATGTTGGGCTGTGAACTGAAAGGACTAGTGATTGTAATCATCATTGTGACTTTGTATCTGAAGACACCTGATGAGCATCACCTGAGACAACCTGACTCCCCTTGGGTTTGTCGGGCCGACCCGTTGAGAACTCTATCCTGGGTCACAGTCTTCTCTTAAGGCGTAGCATCAACTCTGACTCCTGACAATTAGCTGTAATCGCGCATGGAAAAACCATTCCTTCTACATTGTGTGGTCAAATGATTGTGTAGAAGAATGCTGCAAATGTTGGCAAAATTGCAATTACACAACAAGAATGAAGTCCTGCATTGGCCGGGAATCGAACCCTCCCAAGAATTTTCCCACTGAACCACCAATGCTTCACAAGAGATGCTAAGAGCCAGATCTGTCATTTATCAAGGGCATTGACCTTCTCTGTAATGTGGAACAAACCAGTCATGAAAAGAATCATCTTCTACAGCATTAGGCTCAAACATAGTGACTGTCTTTAGGTCAGGATTGCCGAGTGGTCGAAGGCGCTGCGTTCAGGCCGCAGTCTCCCTTGGAGGTGTGGGTTCAAATCCCACTGCTGTCAAGGTTGTGGTGGCCGAGTGGTTAAGGTGATGGACTAGAAATCCATTGGCGTCTCCCTGCGCAGGTTCATGCTGGGATTGTTGGTCTGAGGTGATCTGCTGGCCTTCTAATGCAGAGGTTTGGCTCCAGCCCGTATGCTGGATTTAATCAGGAGTTTAGCAAATGTAGTTTCATCTGATAGAGAGTTGAAGGTCTCGGCTGCTGGGGTTATTGTGACGGAGAGGATGTAGCTCAGTGGTAGAGCGCGTGCTTCGCATGTATGAGGTCCTGGGTTCAATCTCCAGCCTCTCCACTTGGTTTCCTGTTCCCAACTATTTCAATCTCATCATGGGAATTATTCAGACCTCTTGATGCTGTGAACAAAACATTGTGCTTCTTATAAAGACTGAATCAGTGACTGATAGCTCAAATATTGGCAATCGACTGGCTGAAAGGAGACACACTCATTGTTAATTTCTTGTGCTGTTGAAGGAAAGAAATTCTCCGTAGGACCAACTTGGACTTTCCAGTAGCCACCAACACTCCGTGTTTGAGGCTTTACTGACTGCAAACATGGGAAGAAATGAACGCTAACATCTGAACCTCAAAGTCACTGCAGTTTGGTGCTTTAGAAGGTAGAAAGTAGGAACCCCAATGAGGAAACTTTCTCTGAGAACCAAGAAATGGGGATTTAGTTGCGATGGTGGAATAGTGGTGAGCATAGCTGCCTTCCAAGCAGTTGACCTGGGTTTGATTCCCGGCCATCGCAGGTTCTCAGCAGGTTTTTTGACATGTGAAGCATGTTTACTATCTTAAAGAAGAAATGGGTTCTTGTCTTCTTTAGTTGAACTGAAATATCACCAATGACAATTAATTCGTATGCCAAAGAAATACAACACAACAGACATGATTAAAATAACTGTCTCCTTTTATTAAGTAATTAAGATATAGTACAGTGTTACGTGTGGCAAGGAGGGAGTGTGAGGTGTGTGCGTGGGTGTGTGTGTGTGTGTGTGTGTGTGTGTGTGTGTGTGTGCCTCTCCACTGCCTCCACCTGGTCAGCTCACCTGGGACTAATGAAGTCATGACTTAAGGAGGCAGTGTGAGCATTTCATTCTCTCTCTGCTTCCTCCCGGCAGGTTTGTCCTGTGGCCGGGTGAGACGAGGCTCCGGGTTTCCCCTTGCACAGAATCATTAGAATCATAGTGTTTTGGCTGCTTTAGTGTTGGTTTGGAGGTTTTCTGGTAGTCCTTTTTTTTGGTATCTTCTCTTTTTCTCCTCGGTTTGGTTTTGGCGAGGCAGTTTTAGTCCTGGGGAGAGCATCTGGGTCCGACGGCCGTTGGCTGGCTCAGTGTTCTTCTCTCTTTTGTTCATTTTGGCCAGAAACCTCCCACTTTTTGTCTTGTGGATTTTCTTAATTTGTGAATTAATAAAAGACCTGAGTTGGGTTATTGCAAAAATACTCAGTTATTTCGTCTTTCATATGTCGCGGGCCTCTCGAGTAACAGCGGAGTTCGCAGCTCCAGCTGCTGACCAGCGGGCTCCTACGTTGTGTCCAGTCCGGGCCTTACGTTTTTATGTGGACAGGACTCAGTGCTTCCGTCGGGGCGATCAGCTCTTTGTTTCCTGGGCTAATCCCAGGAAAGGTCAGCCTGTTTAGAGGCAGCGCCTCTCTCACTGGCTGGTTGAAGCTATATCTTTGGCCTACGCTAATGAGGGGTTGCGCCCGCCAGCGGGCCTGCGCGCTCACTCTGTTTCGGGGCATGGCCGCGTCCTGGATCTTGTTCAGGGGAGTGTCCATTCAGGATGTTTGTGTGGCGGCGAGTTGGTCTTCGCCTCTGACGCCATGTGGTCCTTCAGGTCTAGCTGGGACGTCTTGACCCTCCCGATGGTTGGTGGCCGTTCGATAAGCTGTCTGGCAATACGGTAGTAACCACATCCCATAGCGAGACATTGAGTGAATATTATGGAAAAGAACTTTAGGCTACTGTCGTAACCCCGGTTCTTTGAGTATTATGAGCGAGATGTCTCGCCAGATGACCCTTCTTGCTGGGCCGTGAGAAGGAACTTTCGGGCTTTAGAATGGCAGGTGCGTCCTCCTGCTGCGGTGTTTGTAGTGGGTGGGACTACATCACGCAGCGGAGGGACGCGCTTCACCGACCAATCAGGATTGGGTATTTGAGATAGGTGCTGCTGTCAGGGCTGCGGAGGATCACATGCCATAGTGGGACATCTCGCTCATATTACTCAAACAACCGGGTAACGACAGTAACCTAAAGTTTCATTATGTGGCCGCCATTTTCAAACAGTTAAAGAGCTAATGTCTCACTTCAATGCTCCCCTGATAGTGTTGATGACATGTACAGGGTAACTCGCCTTCAGCCCCCAGATGTCACTGCCTGTACAGATGATTCAGAAAACACACATGAAACCATCCCGACAGCGAGTGCAACCAGTGCTGTGCCAGAGAATGATAGTCAGTCTTATCTTCCAAACATGTGTCTGTTTCACCTTAAACTACAAGGACAGCTGCTAATTCCTGCCTCAACTATACAGACTATTGTCGAGGAGCAAAATGTGCACGAGTTAGGTCAAGCCTACACAATGACTAAAGTAGCTTCTCTATTAGAAAATGATAATGATGAGTCTATCAGATGAAGCAGTCCCTAAAATCTGTGACTGCATTAGAGAGACAGATTTATTCTCTGCCTGTCATCAGGGACAACTAAGAACAACATACTCAAGAAATCAGACATTCACAAAAATGTTTGGATACACAGAACCCCAAAAAGTGGCATTGGGAATGGATGAAAACAAGACACAAAAATATGCATACTAGATACCAGTTGAAGAGACTCTGAAGAGCTTTTTACAGTCACATTTAGGGAGGAATACAGTCACAACAGTTTGAAGATCCTGATGAAGAGGTTTGTAGGGATTTATATGATGGACAAGATTTCAAATTTCATGATTTCTTTAATGAAAAACTTGAAAGCCTCAAGCTGATTCTGTACCAGGATTCATTTGAAATTGTGAATCCACTGGGTTCTGCTAAAAAGAGGCACAAAGTTCTTGCAGTGTATCTTTCATTAGCAAGGATTTGCTCAAACTGATGATGTGTTTTTAGTCTTGTGTGTTGAGAATGACCTTAGAATGACCTTGGATTAGTTTTCTCACAGTTTTTGGGCAGATCTGAAATCCTTAGAGACAGATGGAATAAATGTAGATGGAGAAAAAGTAAAAGGAGGTCTTTACTGCATAGTTGGGGATAACTTGGGTTCTCATTGCATAGGTGGGTTTAAGGAGAACTTCAGCCACTCTCAGTATTTTTGCAGGTCTTGTGAAATCACAAGAAGTGAGTTTGAGGCTGATCCGAATGCCTTTGGTCAATCCTTGCACTTCAGAGAGGTACGACAAGGCTGCTACTGATCTCAAGGCTGAACACCTCCAAGCCCTCAAAGGAATAAAGGTAAACTCCATCTTAAATCATGTTTCCCAGCCTGGTCTCCTGCCCGACATCTAGGAAGGTTCGCTCTGAGTCACTCATATTTGAACTGAAGAAGAAATGCCACCTTCAAACAGAACATAAAAAAATGTACAGTGCGTACACTTAACAGAGCAGGTACATGCATCACTTAACACCTCTATTAATGTTTTACTATTTACAGTGAGAAGTGAGCTTTAATTGGACTATTTTGCCACAACACTTTATTTTGCCACAATACTGTGCTTTAGAGGAATGACTTGGTATCCATCAAGAATGTATGACACCAAAGGACAGAAATCAGGCAGCTCATTAATGTTGATACACTGCAACCCAAGGCTGTCCTTTGTCACAGAATACAGATGGTAATCTGAGAGGAAGATCCATCACAAAATACACAGATGTGTCATTTTGAATCAAGATAAGTAGAAGTTCACCAAGTTCACTTGACGTCCCACCACTTTTTTTTAATCTCCGCGGGGATGTGTTGCTTCGATCCCACCGCGTTCACACTCTGAGAAACCTTCTCCCACTCACATTGCTTTTTTTTTTATATTGACGCGACAGGCTGCTGAACAAAACCCTTTGTTTCTCCTCCACCTCCCGACCAGCACCTCCAGCGCACACGCCGTCAACTTCTTCTTCTTCTTCCACATTTTTTTGCGAGCTCGGACAGGAGAGACCCTATTTAAATAAATTAGCATATGTATAGGTGGTCGTAACGGGGGCGGCCCGGCCACTCCAACATGTGGGCTCACTTCCACACTGAGTGGGATGTATCAAGGAAACGTGCGTGGATTCCGGCTGTCATGGACACAACTCAATATCCAGACAAAATGCAGGAGACCACACAGTTTGTTGAACGAAATATATCAAATTTATTGAAACTAACTGAATTGAATGCCAAATTAAGGTGTTGTCTCTGGTGATGTGATGATGAAAAAGAAGAAGCACCGCTGACACCTCCAACTCTGTAATTTTCTGTCTTTATTACAAGAGAAGGACAATGTCAAATCTCCAATCCGTGAGAGAACCTCCGTTCGCCAATGCAGAGAACTCTCTCTTACTCACATTTGAGAATCCCCTTAAATACAATGTCCTTTCTATAAATTACGCTTCTGTTTATGGAATCTAACCTTATTTGTACGGCTGGTAGCATCTTCTCCAACTGATGCTGTCCACTACAGTCTTTTATGGTTTTGCACCTTTGACCTCAGCACAGGCCTGAGTATCAAGAAAGCGCAACTCCACCTGTCTAAAGACATCTCTATGTGAAACTGTCTATATACAGCAAGTAACATGGTGTTTGGTATTTCAAGCCTTGTAGTACAAAACTACAAAGGTAAAATATGTCAATCAGTGATATCAGTCGTGTATGTTTGGGCGTAATGAAGTGTTGTAGGGCGTAAGGAACAAAGAAAGAACGAACCAAACTAACACAAAACAAAACAGCACCAAAACTAACCACCTTTGGCCTGAGAGGAGAGAGAGCCAGAGCTGCCACTTCTGGCCTCTTATGAAGCCCAGGCCATCAGGGAGGAGCAGACAGGAGGAGTGAGATCAGCTGCTCCTCAGCCACTGATTTCCTGCTCAACAGAAAACGAAACAAAATTAAAACCAGAAACCACAGTGCCACCAACAGCAGGGGAGGGGTCATCACACCGGCGCTTGTACAGATTGATACATCCAGATTTTTTTTTGCGTGCGCAACTTCCGGGATTCTTGCGACCGCCGGTTTGTAGTATGAGATCCATGCAATTATTTGTACGCGAGGCTCCAGGACAGACAGTCGGGAGCTGAAGGAGGATTCATGAAACCACGCTGTTCTGCACCTCCAGCAGAGACTGAATTGCACAAATGTTTAGTAAATACAGTTGTTGGTTTTGTGATGGGTTGTGTTGTGGCATAAAAGGTGAAAGGAATTTTTTCTTGTCATTTTTTTTGACAATTACTTGCCTGAAATTGAAGCATGTTTCCAGGATGTCTTAAAGTGCCCTCCTCTTTCCCAGTCATTATTTCAGGGGAAGTTAGAAATGATAACTGTCAATATATGGATGTTCCATTTGCATTTAATTTGTTGGTGAGTTAGATCAAAATGAGGAAAAGGCTTGTTTATTTGAATACGTTTTTCACTGCAGGGCTGAAGCACATTTTGTCTTTGCTTCACAAGGAACAACAAATATTTGTAAGATGTTTTCATGTACGTGTGATTTTTCTAACCATTTTTAAATCTGTTAAAAGAACTTTCTCTTTATTAGCCATAACAAAATGTCTCTGTCTATTTTGCGAAGGAGTTCTATGGTAGCATTGAAAGTATTTTGTGACTTTCTGAGGTTCGAATTGTTGTGGCGGCTCCAGTGTGTTTCCTGAACGTCGCCTGTCAAGATCTGCCAACTGACGCACCACGCGCTGTCAGTGAGACGCTTCTGATGAAGCGAGAGCTACTTCACTTCCCACTTCGTAACCTTCTACTTTCAACTGATGGTAACTGTAACAGCATTGTAACGGAGGAAATAGTCATTCAGATTAACTGTTACTGTAAAAAGTAACACCGTTTATAACGCTGTTTATTCTAACGTTGTTATTCCCTTTACTGCATATGACTAATTTATTACACATAGACTTAATATATATTATTACTTCACGCAGAAAAAGTCAATGTGCAACACAATTGAGTTCTGCGCGGATATTAACGGTTGCTGAATAAACTAACGATCCGAACCCACAACATAAAACATGTTTACCTCGTCAATAATAGGTCAGTTCTTCAAACCGTGGTGTATTCACACGTAAAAATCATCCATGAATGAAAAAAGCAGCCTGCTGTGCCTCTATGTTGTTCCTGTGTCAGCAGTTAATGATGACACACATAAATGTATATTTCAGTGTATTATGTTATGATGTTCTTGGATGTGTTGTTGTCAGACGAGCGACGTCTGGCCAGAGGAGCCTCATCACCAAAGTGCAGTCTTTGTTTTCTGTGTCAGCAGGTGAAACACACACATTGAAGTCAGCTTTGCCCCCGGTGTCACAGCGCAGTGTGGGACAAAAGCATTGCTTAGAGGAGACACGTGACGTCCTCTTCAAGTCCTTACTGGCACATTCCACCCCGAGACCTCCTTACCAGTCAATGTCTCGCGAGGGACAGGCATGCGCCAGCGCGTACCAGTGCACCCTGGGTAATGTAACATGACAGCTACAGGAGCGGACCCTGCTGTGGGGCAATGGAGGATCATGGGAGAATTTGAGTTGAGGGAACCTGTTGTGCCCTAAAGTGAGTGCTGGTGAGAAGGAGTGTGAGTGTGATGACAGCAGGGGAACGTGTGAGAAGAAGTGAGGGACCTTTCACTGTGACCTTATGGAGGGACCAGAGTGGGCTGAAGTCACACTGAATGCAGCTATAACAATAGATGAAGCCTCAAACTTGACAGCCCAGTTTGGGGATCAATAGTAGCTGAGCTTAGCAGACAGACAGAGATGCTTCACAGGTAGATGTTGATGATTGTCCGTGCCGACGCCTCCAATTTCATACTTTTTGAAGGGACGGCAAACCACCCCAAGCCACGTGGTCGCAGGGGGAGTCGACGGCCGGAGAGTCTGTCGTGTTGCATTTCTGTGGCTCAAGAACTAATTATCGTTTATGGTATTTCAGTTAAACTGGAGAAGAAAAGAACTCACGGCTCCATTTCTACTCTAAGATAGTAAACAGATTCAGATTCAGATTCAGACTTTTATTGTCATTGTACGAGGCATACAACGAAATTATAGCAGCAAGGAGTGGTGTTTTCCTAAAGAAAAAAGAATAGAATAAAAATAGAATAAAATACAAAATAAAATACACTATATAAAAAGTTAAATAGTAATTACAGGCTTCACATGTCAAAAGAGGTGCTGAGAACCTGCGATGGCCGGGAATTGAACCCAGGTCAACTGCTTGGAAGGCAGCTATGCTCACCACTACTTGGTTCTAACAGAAACTTTCCTCATTGGGTTCCTACTTTGAAACCACGCAGAATGTTGGTGGCTACTGGAAAGTCAAAGTTGGTCCCATGATGACTTTCTTTCCTTCCACAGCACAAGAAATCAACAATGAGTGTGTCTTCTTTCACTCAAGCGAGTCGATTGAGAATATTTAATTTCTTTGTCTCAGGGAGGAAATCAGTCTTCTTAACTTGTTTAAAGCATCAAGAGGTCTGAATAATTCTCATGATGAACTTGAAATAGTTGGGAAATTGGAGATGCTGGGGATTGAAGCCAGGACCTCATACGTGCGAAGCATGCGCGCTACCACTGAGCTACATCCCCTCCATCACAACAATCACAGCATCCGAGAGGATCAACTCCTCTCAATCAGAGTTCAATCAAATTATATATGTGATTGTGCTGAATTCATGATTAAACCACTCGGCCATCCTGACCTAAAGACAGTCACTATGTTTGAGCCTCATGCTGTGGATTATGACTCTTTTCTTGAGTGGTTTGTGCTACATTACAGAGAAGGTCAATGCCTTTGAAAAAAAATGAGAAATCTGGCTTTGAGGAGTTCTTGTGAAGCATTGCTGGTTCAGTGGTAGAGTTCTCACGGGTTTGATCCTGTCGTGTCATTGCATTTTACCAACATTTGCAGCATTCTACTACACAAATACATGACCAGACAATGCCCGCTCCATGAGAGATTACAGCTAATTGTCAGGACTCAGATTTGAAACTACGCCTTCAGAGAAGACTGTGACCCAGGATAGAGTTTTTATTTTTTAAACAATCTGCGCACCGCAGATGATGCAGATGCCGGTTGAAGGTGAACTTTCTCATCCCGCAACGCCCCACCATCTCCCGCTGGAAGGATCCAGTGTTGGCACTGGCACCGCTCGGCTTCTAGCGGTTCTGCGCCTGAGCGCCGGTCGCAGCTCCTCCACATCTGCAGCAGGACAGGCCGCGGGAGCCAGAACCGGCTCGTCAGACACTCATCTGTATTGTGCGGTTTGCCACGTCCCCCGAAAGCGCAAGTGCTTCCATTGTTGACAGTTGCACATTCTGCACAATAGTGAAGCTCTTTAACAGCCACGTAGGTGATTGTTTTTGTGTTGATGGCTGATTTGTGCCCGATGTGTGCACGGCTGTCAAATTGTGACAGTCACCAACAGGCTGGACTGGCCATCGGGCCAAAAAACACTTGTGGTGCAGTTGTTTGTGTCGCATCCAACGCAGCACTGTTTCCCCTACTTTCATCATCATTGCGCATTCTGCTGTAACGCG
>CAESWR010002056.1:21037-35729 GCA_903171835.1 Mullus surmuletus
ACTCCCCCCCCGCTCCAACGTCACCCACCCCAACCCTGGTCCGACGTTGCAAGCTGCCCCCCCCCCCAACTGAGTGAGCTGGCCTGGACGGAAATTTCCCGAGCCACTTCCTTGCCCCAGTCCAGCATTGGTCACCAAACATCGCCACACAGTGTCGTCAACGGACCAAAGTGCATCTCACGCAAGAATCTGGCTTCACGCCAACTTCTACACCACCTCCGGGAGCTGGCGTGACACGGCTGAACGTGAGCTCCGATCCTTGCGTTCGCATGTTTTTCTTGCGTAAACAGCGTTGATACATGAGACCCCTGGTGACGTGTCTTCTTGTCTTCAGACAGAACCTAAGACAATGCCTCGCTCTGCTCCAACCAGTCTTGTCGGACACTCTGTGATCAGCGAGCGCTCGGGTGAATTTAACTCTTGCTGTGCTTCAAGAGAATAACTACTGACTATACTGAAGATAATACGCACACATCATCACATTACATCCAATGAAATGAAATGAACATTACAACATTACATGAAATGAAATTAATAAACACACACACACACACACACTTACACTTACCAATTGAAAATAGCGGCCTGTGTCCAAAACACTGAAGTCTGGTCCATTCATGAAGCTCCATAGCTTTGATGATGTTTGCTGCATTGTCGCTTGTGATGCTCGTCTGCTCCTCTTCTTTCAGACCCCGGCTTGACAGACACTCTCTCAGTCCGAGGGCAATGTTTTCTCCGATGTGGTCAGTGGGACAGTATGCTGTCGGCAGGCAGCGACTCCTCAACTCGAAGTCAAACTAAGATACGGTTCGGTCGTTCTGCTTGACCAAATATCAGTAAGTTGTGGCGTAATACTCCACATTTTTCAGCTCTGTTAGCACTTTTTCTTTACACTCCACGTCCAGCTGTGGGATGGCAACCTGGTTGAAGTAGGTGTGGGAGGGAATAATGTATCTTCTGTCCAGCGTGCAGAGGAGGTTTTTAAATCCGCCTTTGGTGAGCGTGTCAACAGGCATCATGTCCTTGGCGATGTAGTGTGTAATGGCAGTCGTTATCTCCCGGTGTCTTCGGCTGCTCTTGTCATACAGAGTTACACTGGCAAAAGATGCTGTAATTGTATTCTGTTTGCTACAATGGGCCTGAGCATCATTAACACCAGACTTTTCACCGGACTTTTTGTTCATGAACTCGTCATCCAAATGCCGGTGGTGATTTTTCAAGTGCAGATACAAGTTGGTTGTGTTTCCGCTGGATGTTGCAACTTTAGCGCACAGATTTCTGGTTCACGTCTGCAGCCGCAAACCCCAAATACGCCCAAATGACCGACGTGCTGTTTTTCTTGGGGATTAAATGCACTAACTCCACATCTGGTTCCGCTGAAGCCATTTCTAAACACCTTACCGTCACAAAGCATGAGGAGCAGGTTAATACTGATTGTGTTATGGCTCCACCTCATGGGCCTGCCTCCCCCTCCCCCACGGCTCGTTCCCTGCGTGCACTCCGCCGCAGGTGACACTGGTTGCTGCGTGATTGCTGCAGCCAGCCCTCAGCCAGACCAGCACACCTGATTTCACTCTTTTCATCTTCTCCTCTGCCTACTTAACCCTTTGTTCCACAGACGCTCGCTGCCAGATCTTCCCATGATCCAACAGGTTGCTGACGACTGGCTCGCGAGAGCCTGCACCACAGCGCCCAAGTTTTTTCCTCCTGCCAAACAGCATTAAATCCTGCCTGTTTTGACAAACCTCTCTCCTGCTTCCCTGTGTTGAGCTTTTGAGCCCCAACCCTGCCGTGCCATAACAGAAGATCTGGCCATGGAACCGGGCTCAGCTAACACAACCAACCAAACCCAAGCTCAACCCCCTGCCCCAGCGCTGACACTTCTCCAGGCCCAGGGGAGGGTCCTGGCTGACCACGCTCACCTCCTCCAGGATGCATCTACAGCGGTCCAGTCCCTCAACAATCGACTTGAGGCCCAGGAGACAGATCTGCAGCAACGAGCCACCCAGATGGGGAGCCTCATCGCCGTGACCCAGGCCCTGACGGCACAGGTTGCGGCACTGGTTGCATCTGCCTCCAGTCCTTCCATTGTTGATAATCAGCCCCCAGTGCTACCAGCTGTTCAGCCTGCAGCTATCCAGCCCCCCAGCCATCCAGTGGGGGAGCCCCATGAACCCCACTTGGCCAGCCCCAATCCCTTCAATGGAACCTTCGCCCAGTTCTGGAGGTTCGTACTGCAGCGCGAGTTGGTGTTCTACCATCAGCCCAGTCAATTCCACTCCCCTGCAGCTTGTGTGGCTTTCATTACCAACCTCACCACTGGCGACGCCCTGAATTGGGCCCAGGCCATCCTCTGCGCCCGCCCCGAGCTGTTCAGCGACTATGCTGCCTTCTTTGCGTAATTCAGGAGGGTTTTTGACCATCCCACCGCTGGACAGGACGTGGGCGCGCGGCTGATGTCCCTCCACCAGGGGAACCGGACTACTGCAACCTACTCCACTGAGTTTCGCACTCTGGCTGCCGGAGCAGTTGGAATGATGCTGCTCTGAGGTGCGCATTCCGCCAGGGGCTGAATGAGACCATCAAGGACGAGTTGGTCCGAGACAAGCCTGCAACCCTGGACGCCCTCATAGCACTGTCCATTGACATTGACGAGCGCATCCGGGAGCGCTGGTGGGAGAGTTCGCGCCACCGGACCAGTTTGCCATGCCTCCAGGAGCCTGCTCCTGGCCCATCTGTGTCCAGAGCCAGCCCATCACCTGATGGGTGAGTCGCCTAACTCACTCCCCACCAACCACCAACCGGGCCAGGTTCTCAATCACCCTCTCCTGGCAAGGCCACAATCTCTCCGTTGAGGCCCTCATTGACTTGGGCGGATGAGAACTTCATAGATGCCCAGCTGGCTCGCTCCGCAGTGCTACCCAACGTAGCCCTGGAGCTCCCCCTGGCCGTCTCAGCTCTGGATGGCCGCTACCTGGGTCCTTACTCACCGCTCGCAGCCCCTCTCCATGACCATCTCTGGGGAACCATGTGGAGGAGATCCAGATTTACCTCCTCAGGTCCCCTCACTCCCCTCTCATCCTGGGACGGCCTTGGCTCGAGCTCCACGTCCCCCATGTCAGCTATGGTGAGGGTCGCATCCTGAGCTGGAGCAGGGCGTGTTACGCCCTGTGTCTGTGGTCGGCCCAGAACCCCTCATTGCCACCGCGACCACCCTTCGCTTCTTTGTGAAGAAGGATAAGACCCTCAGACCATGCATCGACTACTGTCGGCTGAACGCCATCACCATCCGGAACACCTACCCTCTCCCCCTCATGAGCGCCAACTTTGAGCCCCTCCTCAGGGCCACCATCTTCACTAAGCTGGACCTCCGGAATGCCTACCATCTGGTCCGGATATGTGAGGGGGACGATTGGAAGACGGCATTCAAGACACCCCGTGGCCACTGAGTACTTGGTCATGCCTTTTGGTCTCCCTAACGCCCCCTCTGTGTTTCAGGCCCTCATGAATGATGTCCTCAGGGACATGTTGGACATTTTCGTGGTCCTATACCTGGATGACATCCTGGTGTTCTCCAGGAGTGCTGAGGAGCACGTTCAGCACGTCCTCCTTGTCATCCAGCACCTGTTCGAGAACGCCTCTTCATCAAGGTGGAGAGGTGTCTTCCACGCTCCCTCAGTGGAGTTCCTGGGGCTCATCGTGGTGGGTGAGCGGACTCGGCCTGACCCCAAGAAGATCCAGGCTGTCCCACCAACCGGAAACAGCTGCAGTCCTTCCTCGGCTTTGCCAATTTCTATCGTGATTTTTTCGGGACTCCAGCCGGGTGGCTGCCCCCCTCACTGCCCTCACCTCCTCTTTGCACCCCTTCACCTGGACACCTGCAGCCAGTGCGGCCTTCATGGACCTGAATAGGTGCTTCACCTCCACGCCGGTCCTGATCAACCCAGACCCTTCAAGGCCCTTCATTGTGGAGGTGGACGCCTCGGACACGGGCATTGGTGGTGTCCTCTCGCACCCATCTACGGACCAGAAGCTGCACCCCTGCGCCTTCTACTCCTGTTGTTACACCCCTGTCGAGGCCAACTACGACATCGCCAACCGGGAGCTTCTGGCTGTCGTGGGGGCGTTCCAGGAGTGGCGGCACTGGCTGGAGGGCAGTGAGCACCCCGTCATGGTTTGGTCAGACCACAAAAACCTGACTTGCATCAGGTCAGCAAGGAGGCTGAATTCTCGTCAGGCACGCCGGGCTCTGTTCCTGGGACGGTTCAGCTTCATGATCACGTTCCGTCCAGGCTCCCAGAACGCCAAGGCTGACTCCCTGTCTCGGCTTCACGCGGCAGGGGAGGGGCGGACCACCCCTGATACCATCCTGCCACCTTCCAGGGTCATCGGAGTGGTCACCATGAACCTCGAGGCAGAGGACAGAGAAGCCCAGCCCGCGCACCCAGTGTGACACCAGAACTGGCCCCCCTGGCCGCCTCTTAAACCCAGATGCGGTCAGGACGAAGGTGATGCAGTGGGGCCATGCCAGCCGCTTTGCCTGCCATCCTGGGGCCCGATGAACCTTGTCCTTCCTGCGCCAGTGTTTCTGGTGGCCCACCATGACTGCGGACGTCAGGGAGTTCGTCTCCCCCTGCACCATCTGCGCTCGCAGCAAGGCTTCCCACCGGCCACCATCGGGACTCCTGCAGCCTCTGCCCATGCCGAGTCGACCATGGTCCCACCTCTCTGTGGACTTTGTGACCGGTCTCCCTCTGTCTCTGGGCAACAGTCATCTTAAACATCGTTGACCGGTTCTTGAAGTCTGTGCAGTTGGTGGCTCTGGCAACGCTACTGACCGCGGCGGAGATGGCGGAGCTCCTCACCACCAACGTCTTTCACCTGTATGGGCTCCCCCAGGACATTGTGTCTGACCGCGGCCCCCAGTTCACGCCCAAGGTGTGGCAGCCCTTCTGTTCGGGAATTGGATCCACGGTCAGCCTTTCCTCCAGCTACCACCCCTAGACCAATAGCCAAGTGGAGAGAGCCAACCAGAGTCTGGAGTCCCCACTCCGGTGCATGTCATCCCTCCATCCTTCCTCCTGGAGCAAGGACCTGCCCTGGGTGGAGTACTTTTTAAATGCAATGGTCAATGACTACACCGGCCGGTCACCCTTTGAGTGCTCCCTGGGGTACCAGCCACCCCTGCTTTCTGATCGATAGATCATGTCCCCAGCGCTCCTCCGGGATTTCTACCGGGCCCATCTGGACGCTCTGGGCCAGTCGCCAGGAGTCTCCTGCCTGTGGGGGGGGGGGGGGGGTCCTGTTACGGCTACACCTCACAGGCCTGCCTCCCCCTCCCCCGCGGATCGTTCCCTGCGTGCACTCCACCGCAGGTGACACTGGTTGCTGCGTGATTGCTTGATTGCTGCAGCCAGCCCTCAGCCAGACCCAGCACACCTGATTTAACTCTTTTCATCTTCTCCTCTGCCTACTTAACCCTTTGTTCCACAGACGCTTGCTGCCAGATCTTCCCAAAGATTCCAACAGGTTGCTGACGACTGGCTCGCTTGTGAGAGCCTGCACCATAGCTCCCAAGTTTTTTCCTTCCGCCAAACAGCATTAAATCCTGCCTGTTTTAACAAACCTCTCTCCTGCTTCCCTGTGTTGAGCTTTTGAGCCCCAACCCTGCCGTGCCATAACAGATTGGTTAGCGTGACCTGTACACAGGTAGCATGCCGCTTCTGATTGGTGAGCTTGGCAGGGAGGCGGCATGTATGACTAAAATAGTTGACAGGACTGGGTCAGTCAGGAGCGCTGCAAAAAAAGCAGCTTTGGCGATCACATGATCGCATTGTCTGAAATCGCAATTTCGATCAGAAAAAAAATCGTTCAGCCCTACTCTCACGTGTAAAGGGGCAATAGGATGGGAGGGGCGACTAGGGTCAGTTGGTGTCTTAGGGACATTCAAGTGCAAGTACAATAACACTTCATGTCCAAACACAGCAATGGTTAGCTGAAAAAAGTGGTCAAAACATTTCCAAATGTATGTTACAATTTTTTTAATCAAAATTAAAACAAAATAATGTGATTTTTACATGTTGCAAATGTAAAAATTAAAGATATGTAACGTTTTGTGATTGACCGCAATTTCATGTATTTACTACAATGATTAGTTTTTTTGGTTTTGGTCTTTGGTCTTTTTGCTGTGGTCAAAACACCGACATGTTGATATATGATGTTAGGATAATATGTTAAACAGACGTTGGATGTCTGTTACTGGCCAACACAACTTATAACCAACCAAATATCAACATGTAATGATGTTAGACTTGAACGTTTTGTGGACGTTAGCATAATAACGTTAGGCAGACACTGAGGTTTGGTCAAAAATCCCGACATGTCAATATTCTACATCAATCTCAGGTTTGGATCAATCACACTTGACAAGGTTTACTGCATCTCTGTATAATACAGATCAATAGAGATTGCTAAAATCAAGCGAGTGCTGCAATAAACTGCAAAGCATTGTGGGAAAGAGGCACAAAATAGAAAAAGTGGCTATTGTTTTGGAACTCACCAGCAAGTCTGCGATCACACAGTGTGTTACCTAAAGAAATGGTGAGTTTCTGTGTTTTAAAGGGCACCTAATTCTCTCACAATCGCCACACGAATCAGATAAACAAAGGATGGCAGCAGTACGGAGACCCAATATCAACTTCAACAACTACCCCATACATGTAAGTGTGTTCCTGTGGTGGACACTAATGAGGGTGGTCTCACAACCGAGAAGCAGGAAGTGACGTCACGGGGTTAAGGGGGTGTTCTGGGAAGCGGGGGTATTTAAACTGGCAGTGTATTTGTGTGTCAGCTTTTTCGCAGGAATAAAAACTGAACTCGTTTGTACCTCTGCCTCGTTCTTATACATTCCACATTGGTGACCCCGACTTGAGTCGAACACGCAACCTTCTGACCATGGATCCCGATTGCGACGATCATCAAGGAAGCTCGGCGCAGGTTTCTGCCACTCCTCCTGCGGTCTTTGCGGCCACTGTCAAGATACCTGAGTTCTGCCAGCAGGACCCGGATCCCTGGTTCCAGCACGTAGAGGCGCAGTTCCACCTCCGCGGAATCATGCTGGAAGAGACCAAATATTTCCACGTCGTCACCGCCCTGGACTCCTCTACCACCTACCGCGTCATGGGGCTGCTGAGGGACCCGCCGCAGGTACAGAAGTATGACGAAGGCCCGGCTGCTGTGGGTGTGGAACACAGCGGCTTGGGGGACGCGAAGCCCACCGAACATATTGCTCTCCATGTATTTTAAGACAGAAAAACAAAACACTTTAAGGCTGCAGTGGAGCTGAGGCTTGTTTAACATAGACAGAAGTCTTCCCTGTCACTAACAGCTGTGCAGGGCGCAGTCGTAGCATGATCGGAGGGCGAGATGGCTGAGGTTACCGAGGCGGAGGGGGATTCTCCCATCAGACCGTGTCGTCGCTTCAGCTGGGTTTGCAGACAGCACGTCTTGCAAATCGCAGGAGACTTGTCCAGGTTTCCGTTCCGTTCCTTTTTTTAAAAATCCGAAGTGACACCAAACAAATGATTTATAAGTATAGCGAGGCAAACTTTGGATTTTTTGTTCGTCTGCCATCTTTGCGGGGATACCGGTGGAAAGAGGGAAGCTCGCGGTGGCATGAACGGTAAGCTATGTGTACTTCCTGCTGACTGGCGGCAGCGGTAGTCTGCCGGAAGTTGATATTCAGTGACGTGTCACTAGTCACTGAGTGTATTTGTCGTTCCGGAACAAATAGTCCGCTCATGAAAAACAACTTAAATTGACGGAAAATAATTGCAATAATTTGAAAAATATATATATTAATAATGAATCGGATTTTGCCGATGCACAGCTATAACAAGGCGATGCATCTTGGTTTCAGCCCAGACTCAAACCGATGCACATCATTCCAACCGATGCATTACATCTTAGACCTGAGCATCGGTGCAGTGATTGCGTATTGGCCATTCGGCCCAAGACTAGTGTGGACTACACTGCCATTGCCGCTGACCAGCTCACGGACGGAGAGGTCCAGGCTTTCCTGTCAGCCGGGACGGGGCTTTGTCTGGAGGATGTGGCATTTTAGGGCTGTGAGGCCAAGCTCCTTTGCAACGTCTCTCTGGGCCAGCCCCCCCGCACTTTGGTAAGTCTTCTGACCTGATGTCCGACCGGGGTGCTCAGTTCACCTTGGAGCTGTGGATGGCGGTGGCAGAGAGTCTCGGGGTGAAGGTCCATCGCACTACGGCATACAACCTACAGGCCAATGGACTGTGCGAGCAGTTTCACCGCTCCATGAAGGCTGCTTTCCGGGCCTCCCTCAAGGATGCTAATTGGATTGATCGTCTGCCATGGGTCTTGCTTGGCCTGCGCTCGGCCCCAAAGGAGGACCTGCAGTCCTCGTCGGCTGAGCTTGTTTTCGGCCAGCCCCTGAGGGTCCCGGGTGAGTTCCTCCCAGATGCTTCAGCCCATGGTCAGTCATGGTTCTATGTCCTGCTGTCCGGTGCTGGCTCATCACTGCCTCCCCAAGACGTACGTCCCGAAGAACCTCCTCTCTGCGGGATGTGTGTTTTCACGTCCTGGGAGATGATCATGCCCAGGAATCTGAAGCTCTCCACCATGTACACCGGGCTGCTCAGGACTGTGAGGGGGGGGCGTTTTCTCCCATCTCCACTGTCTTTAGCATTTTCAGCTCCAAATTGTTCTGACTGCGCCAGAGCACCAGCTGATCTACCTGCTGTCGATAAGCAGACTCATCTCTGTCCTGGGTTAGACGGTGGTGTCGTCTGCAAACTTCAGCAGCTTCACAGAGGGTCCGAGCAGATGCAGTCGTTGGTGTAGAGATAGAGGAGCAGTGGGGAGAGGACACATCTCTGGAGGACACCTGTGCAGGTGATCCCAATGTCTGAAGTTGCCTGTCCCAGCCTCACCTGCTGGCTTCTGTCAGTCAGGAAGCTGTGGATCCACTTGCAGAGTGCAGGTGGCACCGTGAGCTGGGACAGCTGAGCTCAGAGGGAGTGGGGGACCATGGTGTTGAACGCTGAGCGAAGGTCCACAAACAAGAAGTGGATGTAGGACCCGGGATGATCCAGGTGCTGCAGCATGTAGTGCAGCCCCATGTTGACAGCATCGTCCACTGACCTGTTTGGGGACTGCAGGGGGTCCAGCAGGTTGCTTGCGAGGGACCTTAGGTGGGCCGACAGCAGCCCTTCAAAGGTCTTCATGACTACAGATGTCAGCGCGACAGGCCTGGAGTCATTCAGTGCAGAGATGGGGGGTTTCTTGGGGACTGGGATGATGGTGGAGCCTTAAAGCAGGAGGGGACCTCACCCAGCTCCAGGGATCTGTTGAAGAGCTGAGTGAGGACCGGAGCCAGCTGCTCTGCACAGGCACACATTAAGGCTGCAAAGTTGTGAAATCAAGACAGGGATGGGATTCGAACCCATGCATGCAGAGCACAATGGATTAGCACTGTTTTGATTTATCCGCTACAGAGCTTTGGAAGGGGAATTAGCTCAAGTGGTAGAGCGCTTGCTTAGCAAGCAAGAGGTAGTAGCATCGATACCCACGTTTTCCAAGGAATCTTGAGGGGGACACATGCAGGCCAACTGTGGAATCCTGTAATGGAGAATCAGCCAATAGGAAGGAAGCTTTTTCTTTTTTTTTAAGTAAATCGGTACAACAACAATGACAATGTTGAACATATTCACAGATTTAATATTTACTGTCAAGTCAAACTGTAAAAAACCAAAAAGCAGCAGTGGACGATCAAATAAGGCAACAAGGAGACCCAAAAGAAATCCAAAACATGAAAAGCAAGGAGCTGCTGTGGGTTTCAGGTGTGAGCGTCCCACCATTGATCTGTTAATGCCGTTCACCAGTATCGGAAATCACAGTGGCAAATGATTCAGATTATACTTTAGCCTAAATTAAAAATGCAGTTATCTTCGTTTGTATATCAAAAGGTAAATAACTTGGGTTGTAAATTAAATAATTTGTCGGTTTGTATTGCAGGAATTTGTTGTTGAATTATTTATTTGTAGGATTAATTGAAGAAATTGCATCTGTTTGTTGAGATTGTACACTACATGATGTTTTTCTTTTTGTTGAAGGTTTTTACTGCTGTGAAAGCTGGTTGGTGAAAATAAAGGAAAGAAAAAATCATCATCCATCTGGTTTTTGAGTAGAATCCACTCCCTCGTGGAATGTCTCGATCCTCTTCGAGTTGGGGATGCGAAAACAACAAAATAACTCGACATTTACAATGTGGACCTTCAAATAGAAGCTCAACATGAAAGAATACTGGCAAACAAGAATATGAAGTGCTCAGTGGTCCACACAAACCTAACAGCAAACCGCCAAACAGATGAACATAATGATTAAACATGGAAGATTACAGGTCAAGTATCGGAGACTGGGTGACTTTGATAAGTGATGAATATAAACACAACACCACTATGTACATGTGCATGACAAATTACTACCTTGTGTATTTGATTTACTTATTTACAAACAAACATGATTATGGAACGAGACGGGATTCCCCTGTCCCGGGCGAAGAGCGCTAAGCCTCCCGCACCGCGCTGAGAAGAAGCGGCGTTTCCCTCCTTTCCTTCGCCTCTCCGCTGGAGCGACCGGACTCTGGCAGAAGGAGGAGGATCCCTCCTTTTAGAGACAATCGACTCGCTGCCCCCGTCGGCAAGGACGAAGATCCGCCGCCGCAAGTAAGCAAAGCAACGGGCTCCTCCGACCCGCGAAGCCGGTCCGAGAGAGAAAAAGCCCCCTTTTCTGCTCCCGCAAGCAAAGCGAGGACCACACACACGCACACGCATGAACGCCATCTTTCTTTCAAGATCTCGCTACCACGCGGACGAGACTTCCTTCCATATTCAAATCTCGCGGCAGCGAGACCCCACCTCCAAAAGGGGGGACGGTACAGAAGACACCTTCTCTCACGCTCCTCCCCTTCACACACGCACACACACACACACACACACACACGTGCTGCCCTGAGCCTTGTCGGTACCCGTCACGCACATACACACGCACACACACACACACACATGCACACACACGCACACTGCCCTTGCTTTGAATGATTGTTGATTGTTTGTTATTGTAGTTTGTTATTGTTATTGTATTGTTATCTAGATTGTAGGACTCAGGAATATTGAAGGTGTGTTGATTAACTTGATGGTACCTCGTAACCCTCAGGAGTTCCTTTTTGTCAATTTTTATTTTTATTTTCATGCCATTTTGGCTGTGTTGAAGGAATATAGCATAAACTTTCCAAAGGATATTATTTTTTCTTAGCATTTAGAATTCAAGTGTCGGTTCTTAAATTAGCCTTAAAATGGCTGAGCTACGCACAAACTTCCTTATTTGTTCCTAACCACAAAAATGTTGCCCATTGAAAACCATTGAAAAATGCAATTTGGACCCCGTGTTTATCTTAATAAAAAACTAACTTATACTAATGCTATTCCTGGACTGATAATATCATTTTGAGGTACAAGCTTTCAAAATGTATTTTTTATATTTGTTCACCAGGTGGTGCAAGTTTTGAGAGAGAGAGAGAGAGAGCGAGCGAGAAATAAAAAGTCTCAAATACAAATACATACCAATCACAAAGCATCTGTATGTTTTGGTGTGTGTGAGTGTGTGTGTGTGTGCGTGTGTCTGTGTGTGTGCACGTGCGTGTGTGCTTGTGTGTTGATGTGTGTGTGTGTGTGTGTGTGTGTGTTAGAGAAATAAGCAGTCTAACAGTATCAAATACACCCCGATCACAAAGCATCTATATGTCTGTGTGCGTGTGTGTGTGAGTATGTGTGTGTGCGTGTGTGTGTGTGTGTGTGCGTCCTTCATGTCCAACTTGAAAGGTCTTTTCTCTCTGAAGGTAACACTATGTTATAAACTAATTCAATAACAATAACGAAGAGTGGCCTTTCAGAGATTCGATCAGCGGGAACCAAAACAAAGTTGGGTTTTGTTTTGGGTCGTGCTCAGGTCGTTTACACAGGTGCAGGTAGCCATGGTTATAAGTATGGGCAGCAGTGTGGGAATAGTCATTTTCATGATGGCAAGACACTGTAGCGCAGATGAGGCTTCAGAGATCATCATGCACTCGAAGCCCAAGGATGGTCCTCATGCTCCTCCAAGACTCTGGACTCTGCCGTGGACATGGAGGAAGCCTCAGAGGTTGAACAGCTTTGCTACCCTGAGTTATCTGAGGACTCAACCGAAGATGATAGCTGAGAGGAGGATGGGGAGGAGAAGGAAGAAGTAATGGGTGTTGAAGAATAAAAAGATTTTTTTGTTTCCTGGGAACAACAAGACTACCTGCTTCGTCCCAGAAACTCTGGGTTTGATCACGGGAAGAACCCACAATGCCATCACCCGAAAAAAAGATTTGAGGTCCAGTTTTGCAGTGCTGCTGACAAAAGAAATCTGGCAGGAAATTGTGTTCATGACCAATTTGCAGGGGATGTGCAAAGGAGGCTTCAACAACCTTGATACGGTGGGTTTTTTTCATTACACATCAGTTATTCACATATTGGGTATTTATTCTTAGTTTTATGTTATTGTCTAAAATAGGTTGTAGGTTGTTTTTTTCTGAGAACTTTTATCTAGAATAAATCATTATGTTTGTGTATAAATGTGTGTCATGGGAAGGAATACTTGGTTCATTTATTCAAATTCTCTTTTTTTGTTTTTGTGGGCGTTTTGTTAGGTTGTCGGCACCTCCTCCTGCAGGAGCAAGACCAATCTCTGGCCACTGGCCCTCTTCCACAACCTGATCAACATTTCATTGTACAATGCTTTCATCCTGTGGACCTCTGTCGAGCCTTCCTGAGAGCAGAGCAACTCTTGCAGGGGGAAGCAATTGTGGCCCCACACGTGGAAAGGAGAGAGTGCCTTCCCTGCACAGCAGCCGTTGCAGGGTTAGTGAGTGTGTAGGGTGCTGCTGCTGGACCAATGGCTGCTGTGCAGAGTGCTGCTGCAGGCTCCTCTCTTATCCTCAAACACAAGAAGAGGCAGTGTGAGTTTTGCACTGACAAAAAGAGCAAGAATTTCCACCCACTGCATAAAATGTGTTTTATGCAGCGGGTGTTCATGTGCAAACACCAGAGAAACATTATTGGCATGTCCTGCTTCACTTGAGCTCACACACAGACGTACACTCGAACACACGCACACACACACACACACACACACACATGTACACACACATGCACAGGTACACACACACGCACACAGACATACACGTTCACTCACTCCCTCTCCCTCTCACTAACTCTGCCCGCTCTCTCTGCTTCTCAAAATGCTTTACCTGAATGTGCCATGTTTGTCATACCTGTTCAACTGTTTTATCTTCATCTCTGCCTAATAATGTCTTTCTGGTTTAAACTGCTTTTGTATTTTGCATGTATTTGTAGAACATCACAGGTTATTAGGCATTTGGTGGGGAAAAGAAGGCTTGGTAAAAATCATTATTTATCATTATCTAAGATTATCAACTTTAATCTGTCACTGCAGAAAAAATAATAATGCACCAAGATCAATATTTCTGCTAATCATTGACCCATCCAGAGCCCTAATAATAGTAATAAACAAATCCTTCTTGAGTTGTATTTTATGGAAATTATTTGAGTATTTGTGTTTTTTTTAATTGAAAAACTGTGGCGTATCTATAGAAATGAGCATTTAAAGGGTTAAAATCCCCCCAAATAATTAATATTTGATATCTATATTTCAGGTTGGAGCTAAATAAAAAGCAATACGCTTAAAGCAGAAGAAAATATGAATCTATGATATTATTACAATATCTGCTGCCACTACAGAAAAAATAATAGTGCACCAAAATCAATGTTGCTGCTAATCATTGACCCATCCAGAGCCCTGATAATAATGGCAATTGAATTCTACTTGAATTGTATTTTATGAAAATTATTACAGTGTTTGTGTTTTTTTCCGATTTAAAACTGTGGTGTTGTCCAAACAAACTTGTATTTAAAGGGTTAAAAACAACCAAAAATTATTGTTATTTGATATGTATAAGTCAGGCTGAAGTTCATTAAAACAATGGACTCAGTTAAAGTGGGAAAAAATATGAATATACTAGGGCCCCGCGGGGCACTGGCGGGCCCGAGCTGTGTCGCACCGCCTCCCCTAGCGACCGCCTCCCCTAGCGACCGCCTCCCCTAGCGACCGCCCCCCCGTGCGACCGCCTCCCCCCTCACTGTGACCGGCTCCTTTGGCCACCGCCCACTCTGCCTTCGCCCTTTCTTGCAGTCGCCTGTCAGCTCCGAGTTGTTTCCCATCCTTGAAAAAGCACGAAACTCGAGGTTTCTCCACGGCCACGGTGCTGTTTGGCCTGTGCTATTAGAATTTGAGCCTTCGCTGAGGCCATGCCCTTTGATTTGGCAAAAATCTTTTGATATATTTTAAGCGGAACTGTCACATGTGGAAGAAACAACAGCTCGATATTTCATAGAATTAAGACATGCATTTCCTGTTGCCACTAGGTGGCGCTCTCGAATATTCAAGATGTTATTACATAAATATGTTCGGACTGAGAAAAAAATCCAAGGTTTACTGAAGATCGGACCGGGTACGGTGAAGTTATTGCAATTTTAAATTGCAGGGAGAGAAACACACA
>CAESWR010002058.1:6339-16925 GCA_903171835.1 Mullus surmuletus
GTAGTAAGTCTTATATTTTATGGCGATTAACTCCCTGTGACATAGGCGTCGGTGGAGTCTCACTGAACAACTTGAGGACCTCGACTTTGCAGACGACATTGGACTTCTCTCACACAGCCATCGACAGGTGCAGGAAAAGTCCCGACTGCTTGAAACAACCACAGCCGGACTTGGACTCAAAATAAATGGACCAAAATCCAAAGTCATTCGGGTTAACAATAAAAGCCTGAACCCCGTAACCATCGAGAACCAGACTTACCAGACTTACCTGGGAAGTCTCATCGCTGTGGAAAGCGGGACAGAAGAGGACGTCAAGGCAAGAACAGGAAAAGCAAGAACAACTTTCAACATGTTGAGCAGGATCTGGAAAACAAAAATAATCTCAACCAATACCAAGCTCAGAATCTTCAACTCCAATGTCAAGACCATACTGCATTATGGATCAGAAACCTGGAGGACTACTATCAACATCATTAATACACTGAAAACTTTCATCAACAGCTGCCTAAGACACATCCTTGGGACCTTCTGGACAAATAAAATCAACAACACTGACCTGTGGGAATATACCAAACAAGAGACAGTGGAGGTCCAGCTGATGAGGAGAAGGTGGAGCTGGATTGGGCGAAGCCTTTGAAGAAACAAAGCAGCAATAACCAAACAGGCACCAACATGGAACCCACAAGGTAAACAAGGCAGAGGAAGACCCAAAACACCTGGAGAAGGAACACAGCAAGAAGCCAAGAAGAAGGGACTATCGTGGATCCGGCTGGAGAAGATGGCCCGAGACAGATGAGGGTGGAAACGTTTGATCAATGGCCTATGCTCCGAAAGGAATATAAAGGCCTAAGGTCCTGACTGCCTGCAGGACTTTCTCCTGTATTTCAGGAGGCCGTTTTGAAATACATAGGGCCTTTTCCTCCACGCGGGACCACTGCACTGAGCGTCTGACGCGCGGGCAGAGCTTGAGGGCTGCTACGGGGACGTCGATATTCTCACCTCGGCCTGCGTCAGATTCAGAGCACAGTTTCTTGCCGGCACGGGGGTCGACATGGAGGGGGTCTGCATGAAAGTATTTCTCACAAATGTCCTTGCCCCTAAAACGCTCGCCATTGCGCCCCCCGATGACGACAGGCGCCAGTGTAAACGCTTCTCAAAGGCCTCCATACGATGGTTAGAATGGGAAGCGCACGAGAGAAACATCACAATTGCGATCACTGAAGACGCCCGTTTTTACAGCCTCCAGGAAACGTGACCACATCAGCCCGTCCACTTGGCTCTCCGTGTCGCCACCTGCTGGGGAGTTGGGCGGAGTCAGCGGGTAGGAAACAATCTCTCTGGGAATCGGACCCCCTTCAATCCTCATCCTCAGCGAATGGCAGGTGGGAGGCCCCGCAGTCGCATTCCTTGTGGCCGTCGTCCTCCACCTCCCATGGTTTGGGAGAAGGAGGGAGATTCTCGCCTTGGTGCTCCATGGGCTCGGAAGGCGCTGGTGACGGTGGTGGTGAACCGGGGGTTTCCTCCACCACAGTTTGGAGGACCAAACGCTGGTGTTGCTTCTTCTTCTGCATCTTCCAGACGGTTAGCAAATCTCTTTGAGCCGCCAGCGGCCGTTTACCAAAGAGACGAGAGCAAAGTCAGATTCCATCGCAGTCTTCTCTCGTCGTTCTGAGGGCTCTGCTTATATCAAGAGCAAAAGAGGGTGTGTGTCCGAGGAGGGCGGGGAAAGGGGTGTGTCTGGTTTCATGTTTTTTTCCATGGTTTGGGTTATCTGCTATTGACCATGATGCTCAAAGTGTGTGTTATGACTGTCAGGGAGCCAGATGGAGAGCTTGAGCTAATGTGGTAAAACCTGTAGCCTAGCTTTCAAGGTGAAGATGATGATGCTCTCATCAAGAGCTGCACTTTTAAACACTGCACGGGAGACAGAGTGGTCAGCGGCTGGGAGACGGGCGAGCTTCCCCTGCAGTTTGAGCTCAGTCCAGTGTTGACGTTGCCGTTGTTGTTGTGCAGACAAGAGACGACCACGGGCATTAGTCGGTGCACAGTCCATACCGTGTTCCACAGATGTTAATGGTGGCCTTCACAGGGATGGAAGGGTCGGAGATGATCTTCTCAGACACGTCCACACAGTTAGAGTCTGGGCCCACCCACTCGAGGACTACGTCAGACCAGCCACAGAAGTCATTCAAGTCTGGCCAGTCAGACCACACCCCGAATCCAGGGGCACGACTGTCCAGCTTTCCGCTGGGATTCTTCAGGTCGCCTTGGAAGATTGGATCCGACCCACGCGCTGGGGGGACCTCGTGCCTCTTATGGTCTAGGAGTAGAGAGGCTCTGGCCTGCTCTCTGACGTGCGGGTCATCACTGTTCAACATATTGAGAAGATGACTGAGTGTCGAGGCAATATAAGTCCATTCAAAGTTGGGAACGCCCAGGCCGCCCTCCTGCTTTGGATGGAATATGATGTCTTGTGTTGAGTGAGTGTTAAGATCAGTCCATTGTCTCACCATCCCTACAGTCTTGTCATTCATCTCACAAAGGAACTGCGGGGAATGTGTACATTGGAGAACAAATGCTGAACTTTAGCCAGGGCTATCTGTTGGACTGCTTCAAGCTTCATGATGAGTGGTAGGGGGATGAATCCATCAAATCTAGTATGGTGGAATAAGCAGAGATAATGGCATTCACTTGCTGCTCCCTTTCACCTGCCACAGCGAAGTTATGACCAAGATAAGAATATGTTTGATGGTGTGAATAGACTCTGAGTGGCTTGTTATCAACAGTAAATATGGGAATGATATCTGTTTTTGCCTGGTACCAGTGGTTCCCCCCACTCCGCCTTTCATAGAAAACAGCACATTTTGTATCCTTGACTTGTAGTCCAGACCACTTTAGGAAGGAGTTGGTTCAGGAGAGCATGGTGATGATGACGTCCTCCTGCCTGGAGGCAGCACATCACCATCTGCATATAACACCACAACACCATCTGCATACCCCTGGACGGGGTTAGGGGAGAATACATTGGGGGGAGCACAGCTACAAAGCCACTTTAGTCATTGGCTGATTGCAAGTACAAAGTTGACCGCACCCCAAGGGCAAGCAGTCTTTATACCTACTTGGAGGGGGATTGGGTCTGTGAGCTGCTTGCCACAAATCACCTGTATGCAAGAACCAGAGTAAACATCCCTTACAATATTAATGAAAACCTGGGGTAAATGTATATCCTCAAGGGCTCTCAGTATGACATTGTGAGTTAGGGTACCAAAGGCATCACAGAAATCCAGAAAAACCGAATAAAATTTACTAGACTCATGTTTGACATCATCAATATCTGTTTTCAGACAGAAATCGTGTTAATTCATGCCTTGTCTATCAATGTACGCCTTTTGCTTGAGGGACAAAATATTTTCCTCCACAAGCCAAGGCAAAATAAGAGCACGAATACATTTCATAAACAACTTGTAGATGGTAGGAAGTAGTGAGGTGTCTCTCCAGCTAGATGGATTGTCCAGGATATTGGGAATTCTGTAGACAAGCGACCCTTCCATGACTCAGGCACTCCTCTGTTCTCTATGCAGGTATTAAAGAAGTTTGGCAAAATACCAGGCTGCGCGGCTTTAAGAGACTCATACGTAACACCGTCCATGCCACTGGATTTATTGTTGGGGAGAGCGAGCAACAGTGCCTCCACCTCACCGTGCGTGAAATGCGCAGAAAGCAGGCTGGCTGCTTGTGGGGTAGCTCGTCATGCCATGGTGGTGGAGGGAGAGGGTCGCCGATTTGCGTTTCTTCCTGAAATTCGCTATTGTTCAAAACAATCTGAATGGCTTTAGATGGTTTATGTTGCCAAAGAAAAGACAGTTTGTTGCGGTTCACCTTCCTGCTCCGTTGGTCGCCTCTCGCTGGCGTTAAAGCGCAATTGCGAATCAATCCAGGCGGAGATTTGTGCTGGTGTTGATGCGTCTTAAATTTCAATCGTCAGAGTTTGTTTCACGGCGCCGCTGTGACGGTGAGAACCTTCAGAAGGCCTCAGGTGGACACGGAGCCTCACAGCTTTCACATATCAGAAGAGAGACTGCCAGCAGCTTCTGCAAAGACCCCACCCATTTTCTTTTGTCCTCTTTACTCTTATTTCCCCGCCTTGCTCGTGGGAACTGCACTCAATCTAAACCTCAGTGCAACAGTGAGGACTGTGAGGCTGCTCTGAAAAAAAAAGGTTGAAATTGTGCTCAAACAAAAATCATTTCATCACCAACACAAGGAGAGTCAATGTGAATCGACTGCAAAAAAGCCACGGGTACTACACTACCCATGATCCTCAGTGGCGGCCCGCAGCTGTCCGGAGAAGCTGTGTGGAGTTTGTGAATTGTAAGCCAACACCTTCAAACGGCCCTTTTCAGTGGTCAGTCTGGGAAATGTCCAATGTTTGTCCTTGTCCAGTCTCTCAAACGATACCTGCAGATCTAGAAGGGGGGAAAAAAGACTGTTGCTATGGTTTCACTTGCAGCCAATCACCGCGTGCGTAATTTGAGCACGTTCAAAATGTATTTGTGTAAAAATCTATTGAATGGGGAGGAGTGGTGACATTTGCGCAACCGGTCGCTTTCTCTTGGCATGATTGCTATTGAACAAAGTCACAAAAAGTATCAAATGAAGTACTCAATGGCTATGGGTATGGTACTGGTATCGGGAGTTTTTAAACCATTCCCAGCCCTGATAAATATAAAACATGTTGGTTTGTTGGAAGCAGACATGCATGCAAACATGTCTACTGCAATATTTCTTCAATGACATCATCAGTGAATTTTCAGTGAATTTTCCTTCAGGCCGTGCTTTCTACTCATCAAGGGCCTGGAGCTCACCGTCTCCAACGGCGACAGAACCCTGAACATTTCCAATGTTCCCCACCTGAAAAATTCCCATGGTAACGTTCCTGAAATTCCCCGTGAATCTCCCGACCCTTTGCAACCCCAGCTTCCCCCTACAAAGCACAAACTGTCCGTTGAATATCAAAGTGTCACAAACAAATGGGTCGAATCTGCGACAAGCGGCGGACAAGGAGCAATAACGAGCTGGGGTCTGCTGCTCGGCCACGTGTTTGTTGCTGCAGCGCCGAATGTTACTGTGCGTTTCCCTGTTTGTTCTCTCTTCTTCGTGGGTATTTATTGCTGCTGCGCCTCGCCAGCAGCTCCCATATTTACTCTCAGATGAAATAATGACAAAAGTTAAGAACGTGACGTGACGTCTTCGTTCGTTCTGTTTCCAGTCAATTTCTAGATTTCTAGGTGTGTATGTGTGTGTGTGTATAGAAGAGAAACTGGAGTGCTTTTCCGGTGAAAGGCTGGTATGAGCGTTACTGCAGCTGACCAGCAGAGGGAGCCAGAGATCCTTCTTTGACCTGCAGTCTGATGGAAGGTTGACTTCAACATACCACAGAGTTACACTGACTGAAGATGAAGAAACACTCATTTACTTTCCACACTTGATGAAGCTCCACTTTCACGGAGCATCAGAACATTGAGGTGACCTCGTCTTGTTGTTGGTGTCTTTTATTGGTTGTTGATCATTATCGCATGAAGCCCGTCAGCCCTACAGTCCAAAACGAGCGGAGCGGCTCAAGAACAGAGGCCACGCCCACTTCTGGATCCCACATTTCCTCATTGGTACCTTCAGACAGGCTGCAGAAGAAGACGTTTAAGAATTGTTGAGTCTGTCAGTGAGAGCTTCACTGGATCACACCACTCTCCGGAGCTTCATCGTCTCACTTCACGCTTCAATCAGCAGCTTCACTGTGAACTAAAGACTTTGTGACTCACTCTCTGACAGAAATCCTTCCTGGCAAACTTCCCCTTTGACAGATCCGCCCTCACTTCCTGGCTCCTCCCCTCCTCACTCTGACTGCTGCTGGTGGGAGGAGCCAACACACAGTGAAGTCAGACTGGTTTATCAGGAAGTGAAAGTCATTCAGTCGTGGTGTGTGAGAGGAGAAATGGCGCAGGGAGGCGTTGATCTGGACAGAGAGACCTTCTCTTGTTCCATCTGTCTGGAGCTCCTGAGGGATCCGGTCACTACTTCCTGTGGACACAGCTACTGCTTCAGCTGCATCAAAGATCACTGGGATGGAGAGGATGAGAAGGGAATCCACAGCTGCCCTCAGTGCAGGAAGGAGTTCATACCGAGGCCTGAGCTGCTGAAGAACACCATGTTGGCAGCTGTGGTGGAGCAGCTGAAGAAGACTGGAGTCCAAGCTGCTCCTGCTGATCACTGCTATGCTGGAGCTGAAGATGTGGCCTGTGACGTCTGCACTGGCAGGAAGCTGAAAGCCCTCAAGTCCTGTCTGCTGTGTCGCGTCTCTTTCTGTGAGAATCACCTCCAGCCTCACCGTGATGTTGCTCAATATAAGAAACACCAGCTGGTGGAGCCCTCCAAGAACCTCCAGGAGAACATCTGCTCTCATCATGATGAGCTGATGAAGATGTTCTGCCGCTCTGATCAGCAGTGTATCTGTCATATCTGTTGTTGGGAAGAACATAAAGGTCACGACATCGTCTCAGCTGCAGCAGAGAGAAGAGAGAAGCAGGAGAAGCTGCAGGAGAGTCAGCAAAGCATCCAGCAGAGAATCCAGGACAGAGAGAAAGACGTGAAGGAGCTTCAGCAGCAGGTGAAGAACATCAACCTCTCTGCTGATGAAGCAGTGGAGCACAGCCAGAAGATCTACAGCCAGCTGATTCGTCTGATGGAGAAAAGAAGCTGTGAGGTGAAGCGGCAGATCAGATCCCAGCAGGAAGCTGAAGTGAGGAGACTCAAAGAGCTTCAGGAGAAGCTGGAGCAGGAGATGGCTGAGCTGAGGAGCAAAGCCGCTGAGCTGCAGCAGCTGTCACACACTGAGGATCACTGCCGCTTCCTCAACAATTACTCCTCAGCCTCACACCTGGCTGGATCTACACACTCCTCCAGCGTCCACATCCGTCCTCGCCGCTGCTTTGAGGACGTGACAGCAGCTGTGTCAGAGAGCAGCCAGAATATCCAGGAGCTTCTGAGGGACACCTGGACAAACATCTCACTCACCTACGTGGATGTTTCACTGTCTGAGCCCAAAACCAGAGCTGAGTTCCTCAGATATTCACGTGACATCACACTGGATCCAAACATAGCAAACACAGAGCTGATATTATCTGAGGAGAACAGAAGAGCAACATGGACGCAGAAGAATCAGCTTCATCCTGATCATCCAGACAGATTCAGAGGTCACTCTCAGGTCCTGAGCAGAGAGAGTCTGACTGGACGTTGTTACTGGGAGGTGAAGGTCAGAGAGGGAGGAGTTTGTGTTGCAGTCGCCTACAAGAACATCAGCAGAGCAGGAGGTGAAAGTGTATTTGGACACAATAACAAATCCTGGGCTTTAGATTGTTACAATCCAAGTTATAGATTCATGTCCAACAGCGTCTCCTCTGAGGTCTCAGGTCCCTGGTCCTCCACAGTGGGAGTGTACCTGGATCATCCTGCAGGTCTCCTGTCCTTCTACAGCGTCTCTGACACCATGACTCTCCTCCACAGAGTCCAGACCTCCTTCACTCAGCCTCTGCATGCTGGACTCTGGCTTTACTGGCCTGTTGGTTCATCAGCTGAGTTGGTAAAACTGGGGTGAAGAGTGTGTGTGTGACTTCCTCTGGCTGCTCACAAACGTTCCTCATGTCAGTCAGACACGTCTGAGCGTCTCTTTCTCCGTCTTCCTGTCAGAGGACGTCTCCTTCCTGCAGGTGGACACCAAAGTGTGGAGGCTTTGGACTCAGGAGGCCTCAGATTTTCTCCTTCTTCTTCTTCTTGTATTGTTCAGATGATGGTTGTGGAAACATGCATGATGGGAAAATAATGTCAGCTTGATGTGAATGTATCAGAGTAAGATGGCTGCCGACTCATCAGTGTGTGTTTTGGTGACAAATAAACCCTGTGTGAGCTCAGAGTTCCTCCCTCTGATCTTTGTTGTTGATGTTTGTTTTCTTCTTCTGCAGCCAAAAAGGTTTTCAGAGACCAAACGTAACTTTACAGTCGTACAGAATCAATCTGCCGATTAATCTCCGTCTGCACTTTGATCTGCAGTCTGAAGGTACATGACGTCTCGCTGCTAAACTGGAGTTTGGAGTCTGTCTTAAAACGTCATAAAGCAGCAATGAAGACTGAGCAGACTGTGAACACTTACTTCCCAGCACAAACACACACACACACACAGTGAAGAAGCTCAGGCGGGCGGAGAACTTGAATCCGTGTTGGTTTGAATTGTGTGAAAGTGGAAGAAGGAAATCCTGTGTGTGTTTCATTGACAGTGTAAGAAATGAAGAATGGAAATGATGGAGCAATTTCACCATCAAACACCAAGAAATGGCTTGCAGCACTTTGTCTTTGGACTTCATCAACACAGCTGTCAATCAAAGAGGGGGCCGGCCGAGGCTCCGCCCACTGCTCCGGTGCGCTGAGATCACCCGGATACAGCAGTGCCATTTTCTCATTGGCTGATGTGCAGCTGTGTGTTGTGTTTCTGATTGGCTGATGGCTCGTCCATCTACATGGCAGGAGCTCCACCAGCGTCTCGCTCCTCCTTCCACTGCATGTTTTTCTTTTTTTCCAATGATCTTTATTTAAACACGTACGCATGCACAGTCTTGCAGCATATGCTGGACAATTTAGCAAACAGCAATAGAAGATTGTCACTGAATCAACATCAGAGGATTCTCATTGAGTCATATGTGCTCCAGGGGGGTTACAGAGAGGAGGTGAAGAAGAGGAAGTCACAGTAAGAGCTCTGGAGCCCCTGAGCAAGATGGCGCGTGACTGAAGTAGTGCAGTGGGTGATGCTGTGATTTGTTTTGTATTTACCCCGTAAGTATTGAATTTAACAGCACGAGTGTTGAAGGTGGCGTGAAGCTGCGCTCGGGAGGAGCTTAAAAGCCTGAAATAATACGGAGACCAAAAGCACAGATGGCGATGAAGCCTGACGAGCAGGTGAAAAGGCCACACACAATGGCTGCAGGTGTGCAACAAACGCCAAACACTGCATGCGGCGAGGAGGAAACTGAGCATTCAAACCTGATGTAATTGGACAAATATGGACATGGCAGCTACGCAGTGAACTGACCATTGCTATCAACGTGTATTTGTGGGAAACGCTGACTTTTGGACGTTGGAAACTCAGAAAACCTGAGATCTACGAACATGGAAATGAGGCTACAGAACTGACTTTTACTGTCAAAATGCATCGATGGGGGAGCGTTGATCAATGATCAATAATTGTAATGAGAGGACGGGAACAGGGACGAAGATACTTATATATCAACTGTTTCTTGTAAACAACAAAAATGATAAATCTATGATTTGAATATATTTGTGTTCCCTCAGAACTTGACCTGACAATAGGCAACTGAGTTTGATTGGCAGACTCTCCTGTGTCTCTTATGTTTTGTCTCAACTACTGACCATGAAGTTCTTTCATGGAAGAGGAAATGAAGACACGTTTGATTGATTTATGGATGAGTTTATTGGAAATACTAAGGTCGCCTAATGGAAATTACAGTTAAGTTGAAATAAACTGAAATAATAATGATGGGTAATTTGCTCTTTAATTGTATGAACTTACTGCCTACATGCCAGACAGTAGTGGGGGACCATCTCATCTCACTAGATGGTCTTTATGTTTTATGTTTTTGTGTCTTTTAATTGTGTGATCCCAGGAAAAACACTTAGTTTTTATCTGCATGGGCTGCGATGAATTTATTTCTGATGGGGAGGAAGTGAAGCGATTGTAGGTTCCTAATCAGCGAAGCCATGAGCTTGACGCTCTCCTCCCTCGCATCCACCCATCGGCAAAAAAAAACTCCACGCGATTCTCTCGTTGCCTTTCTTACTTTACTCCAAAAAAGGGGGCAAGATACAATAATCAGGCATGATGAAAAATAACAAACCAGAGCAGAAATAATATAAATGCAAGGAAAGACGGAGGTCAAAAAACTATATGGCTCCACTCCATAACGACTGACCTGACTTCCTGCTTTTCACGTTAAAACACACCCACCTATCGATCTGCATTAAAGGTTCAATTTGTGAATTTTTTAACCTTCATTTTAAATGTCAACTTAAATTATTATCCAACAAAATAATAATCAACAAAAATAACATTTAGGCTCCTACAGCGATGCTTAAATCTGGATGCTGATGTCAATTGCAAAAAGTATTTACCAGATCAGGAAAAATGTAAAAGAATAGGCTTTTTGTTGAAATAATCGCCAGTAATGGTAAGACATTCATAGTAGGTGTTATTTATCGACCACCAGATGTTGATCTGGATACTTTCAGAATAAAATTAGAGGAAATTTGGTATTTCTTTTCATTCTAAGAATAAAAAATGTTTTCTTATAGGAGACTACAACGTAGATCTCTCAAAAGATGATACAGCCAAAAATGATTTTATGAATGCATTATATTCCTCCTAATTCTTCCCTACAATTGATATTTTTACAAGAATAACTAATTCGACCAAATCTATCATAGACGACATCATCAGGAATATTAGGAACTCTAAGATGGAGTCT
>CAESWR010002060.1:0-11974 GCA_903171835.1 Mullus surmuletus
TTTATTCCGCAACCCATCGCTAACAAACTAAGAAGCTAAGGCACTGCCGTGTCTTTGGCTGCATCAATGAGCACCAAGTATGTTTTTACTTCCTTCAGCTGAACCTCTTAGGACCCAATGGCTGGATTTTGTTTTTGCTGGAAATGCTCAAACAGAACTTGGCGTGGCTTCAGGTGTAGGGTGTCAACTGATCATGGTTTAGGGGAACACCTGATCAGTGTGTGCAAAAGGTGACCCTGAATATTCGTATCTTTGGGGAATAAAATATATGGAAAAAGGAGTATCATTAGAGGATCATTGTTGTGTACCGTATTAAATATCAGTGGGTGTTTTGGATAGGCGCCTCCATTAGTTTTGAAATATCTCCCCAGTCAGGTGCCTTTTTCAGTGAATTCCATCGTTGTGTTTCTTTCTTTCTTTCTTTGTGCTTTATTTCAGTGTTATTGATTATTTTTTACAAATCTTGAGTTGCTCAAAAAGTGCTAGGTCAGTGTTTTCCAAATAAAGATTCCATGCACCTCCTTCAAACCTTCCCACTTAAAGGGCACCTTCCAAGCCAAATTCATTTTCTGAAGGTTTTCTAACAGTCATGTGTGTCCATGAGTATGAAGCCCAAAGATTAAACAATTCTGTCACTTTTAAAAACTTTTAAAATAATGTTTTTTGGCCTCTGGCAACTAAATGAAATTGTGTCAAATACCCCATAGAAGGTGACCCCACTTTCTGGATGACAGGGAGTTGAATTTAGAGTAGACATTAATTATCCAAGTAACTGCAAAGTAGAGACAAATAAGAAAATAATATTAGATCATATATTATATTAATACTTAGTACAAACGTAGTGATAAGATTGTATTGAGTCTCTATGATAATAGGCACAGAGGCTGGATCTGATGTTTTGTGTCACTGCAGTGACTTATTCAGTTTTCTGATATAAATCTGTTATCTTTACACCCCTTCTGTCACCTAGAGGTGACTCAGATGTTGACTTTGGCACAAACCTGGCAACTTTTCTGTTTTCCAAATATAAAAAAGCATCATGCTGCAGTGTCCTGTAGAGGCCATTACCATAGGTAGCCCAGCTGGCAGAGGCAGCTGAGAAATGGCTGTGGGACCTGCCCATCTATCACAATCTGCCCCGCTTTTCTCATGGAGAATCCATCACATGAGATTTGGCCCAGAGTTACTCCCTTACCCAGCTAATTTCCAGTCGCAGAGGGAACCTGCGCAGGTCAGGACATGAGGTTTTACTCATAAAAGTGACCTCAATGGTAAAAGCCAGAGGCGGATGGATGGACAGATTTACATCCTCTGGAGCCTTTTACTGTGATGATGCTGTGAACTTCGGTGTGAGCAGTATATCTTTCACACTATAAAGGCATGTTGTTCAAGTGTAAATACAATTTTCCTGGTGGTTAAAGAGTCTTGGGTTCTTTATCATTGACACATTAAACCCAAATATTGATCTGCCCCTCTTTGAAACTCTTGTTTTCTTCCCCATCTTCAACCTGGGTTTCTAATGGATAACAGTTTGACCTCCCTATCTGTTCCATCTGGACAGATCAAAGATTGCCAATGTTGTTCACTGCCTTGTTTCCCACAGGCAGTGTGTTGAGACACAAAGACCTGTACACATAAGTTGTTCATGTCACCAAGCATACCACAAACATTGAAAATCCAACATGCTATTGGGGTCTCCATAACTGGTCTTCATCTTAACTGAGGGAACACAGGAAGGAATTGAAAAAGACCTTAGAGAGGTTACAATTATCAGCAGGAACAATCTGACTTAAGTAAGTTCAACTCTGAGATTTTCTTTTTCTTTTTCTTTTTCTTTTTCTTTTTCTTTTTCTTTTTCTTTTTCTTTTTCTTTTTCGTTAAAGGTGAAGTTTGCTAAAGATGAGTCGGGCTGTACTGTGGACGTACAAATGCAAGTATTTACATGTCTCTAATTTGCAGACCTTGGTGTTTTGCTCTTTGGCACACAAACATGCAAATTCCCTAACAAATTTTTGCGGACTGTGTGTCGGACGGACACGTATTGTTAAAGATCTCTGATTTCAGTCTGGATGAGACTAAGAAGTTCAAGGTTTTGGAAATTCTTTTTTGTGATTTGGTGGCAGTTGATCCCAGATGATTAGCGTTGCCTCCACAATGTCCATTACTTTAAAGCTAAACTAAATCCAGTTGCTAGACAAAGCACCCAGCAACCATTTACAATTATGCTTGCCTCTACGAATCCAATTTTATATAAATGATTGGGTACTTGTCATCTTTCTTTCAAATAGGAAAAAAATATAATAACAATAATCATAATCATATTCATAATCATATCGAAAGATTTCCCCGAATCACATTGCTTTCTTCTCTCATAATACCACATAGCACAGTCTGCATTATTAACACCTGGTAAAGGTGCATTTATGTGAGCACAGTTCATGTCACCTGATTCGTGGTGAGCATTGGCAGTAGTGTGGGTCAGGATGTGTACTTATCAAATCATTAGTTATGGAATGATGCCTGGCAGGTTGAGGTGGATAGATGTAAATGGTAGAGTCTTGTTGCACTGGTCAAGATTTTGACACTTAGGAGCTTCCACTTTCCTAATCACACGATGACAGGTTGGTTAATTGGCAAATCTCAAAAAATCTGAATAAACACTTCCACTCATAAAGGTTATTGTTGATCTCTGCATGCGATTTTGATGTGCAATCAAGGATTGTGCCTGAGTACCAAATCAATGAGGAGTTGATTAGTCATTCATAATATTACAGCTTCTCTAACTGTAGTCTTTTGAATAGAAAACAGAAACAGCTCAAATTGAATATATAAACTGTTGCATAGTTAGCCTGTATTATATTACTTTTATTTGAAAACAAAGCACCCCTGTCACGTGGCACTTACACTGCACAGGCACAGGTGGAAGCACCACATATCCACAATCCAAGTAGCATTTATTATCAGAGCATGAACAACATTTTCAAAAGGAAAAAGAGAGCCTCTCTGAACGCACTGACACTCCATACGCAACACGCAAAGTTGCTGCAAGTTGGCCAAGTTAAACAATACAATTTTACAAACACAACAGGGTGAAGAGAAACAGCTGCTTAGATGACTTGGATTGAAGAAATGCGCCGCGGTGTGTGCAAATAACGTTCAGGCAGAGGCTCCGCAGATAATACGCTGCAAGTCGATTTTTACAAACAGCGCAGTAAAGTGAATTAGGGATTTTGGGTAACATAGAGGCGACATAAAGACCAACAAGAGAGATAATATTACAGACAGTATTACACAAACAATTATTTACATACAGACACAGGAGGTACCCGGGTCCAGTGCCAACATGGGAGGTGCCAGATCGTGTTCTGGTATTCGGTACAAATTAAGCTCTGCGCACAGTAAAGAAACTTAATGCTGCAGAAAGGCAGTGCAAGAAAGCACCCAACGTGAATGTACCAATGTACCCAACGCAAATGTTACTGACATGTGAATGACACCAAATTTTCAGATATGGTTGAATCCAGTCAATCCCTACTGGTAAGCATTTGTGGCATTACTAAAAATGCTGTGTTTTTTTCCCCCTTTAGTTGAGCTCTCAGCCTAAATCCGTCAGACTAGAGCAAGCAGTTGCTAGTGGTGCAGACAAAAAGTTCGATTTGCTTGCAACACTTCCAACATTTTCAACCACAATCTCTATCTCAACTTCTCCTTTCAACCTTTTGCCTCGGGCCAAAGAGATCAATTCACAGAAAATGAAAAGCACAAACTTAGGTCGCAAAACAAAATTAATGGTTCTCTCTAAGGTATTTTCTACACCATCTGTAAACCTAAAGAAGCACAACTGAGATTTGTACTTCCCCCTAGCAGGAAATGGATCTGCAGGGACCCATACATTACTTAATGCCCCTTAAAATAACCGGGAGCCGCAATAATGTTGCAGCAACGGGAAGCACATAGAGCAGCATCAATAGGTGATTATTGTTGATGGATGTTGGCCAAACATTCACCTACAGGCCAACTTTTTTTGGTTAGCATCAGACCGCGTTTTTCCCAGTGGCTCACACATGTGTTTATCAAGGCACGTGAACGGAGGCTCCAAGAAAGATTCAAGGGACCAACAATCAACAACAGATTCATTTTTTTCATTTACCAGCTCAAGACAAGACGGGAAAGAAACAATTTGGAAATCTTCAGATGCATTCAGAGTCTCGATCATGATTGGCTAGTTTTTTATATAGTCTTACAGTTTGAAATAGAGCCCACTGGAAATGTTCACACACATCATAACTGACAATGATCAAACAATTTACTGCCTAAAAATACCATTAGGCACATGTTCATCCACTTTATACCATCAGGCTGGTTAAAAAATCAGTGCAGATTCTACATGAAAAATGAATACTGTAATCAAATAAATCACTGTGTAAACACGAGGGACCTCAAACGCCTCCTGTCTTCATATTGTTGAAGAAGAAATCACCAGTTGTACACCTCTCATGTCTGCATCATCATCTTTGTGGATCCCACATCGGGGATTAGGATCAGCATTTATTAGATGGGTTTCTATCCTTGCCTGCAGGCAAATATAATGGAACAAACAATCACATCCCAACCTACTGGATACACATCAAAATAGCACATGACAAATAAGCCTGTCAAAGCCTTTCATAATCTTAGTGGCTGAAAAGATACAGTTGCCTTTGGCAATCCTTATTGAGAGATAATAAATTACATGCCGACATTTACAAAATAGGATTCAGATAGAGTGGGATGCCTGCGGGTCGCTTTTGTCTGGAAAGGTGATGTCCATCAGTCATAATTGTATTTGACTTTTAACATCCCACCACAACATATCACATCATTTTCATATGTCATAATATCCGCTTTAAATCTCTCGATATCAAGTCACCCCCCCCTCCCAAAAAACAGAAGAAAAATAAAAGGAGCAATTATAAGTTCTACAATAATATACATAGAAACATTTACTCATCAAAAAAAGTATTTTTTGTAATATACGCTGGTAAAAATCATTGGTTATGTGGTGGCTTTTCAAGTAAAAAAGTAATGGAATATGATGTATTTTAATTGTTTTGTTAGTATTCTTAGCAATTTCACAGCAAAAAATAGTTCTTAGAAGCCTCCACGTCTCACCACTTTCAACAAAATATGGTCAGTGTTACTCCTCCCCCTCCTGATACGGATGTTTGGTGACATTGCTTATAAGCGGTAAACATAACCTTGGGTGGCGTACTCTACTCTGCCTTGAGCAGAAACAGAGCATTATGGTGGACACAGCCATGCAAAGTGACAAACAGCGCATCAGGAACAGTTAGGGGTTCAGCGTCTTGCTCAAGGACACTTTGACATTAACTCCACAGTCTAGGGATGGATCCCTGTGCTCACAAGATTGGCAATCTACCTGCCGAGCCATGCCACCACTACAGGTCTAGACTGAAGGCTAAAGCTACGCCTCAAATCGGTACTGCAGGTAGTGTGCTGTCTATAAGTTCACTCAATAAACAATAACAATTTCGGGTAAAAGTCAGATGCTTACATTCTTGTCTACCAAAAACAAATCGATTTTAATTCTCCAACTCCGATCCCTCAGGACAATTGTGGTTATTGTTTTTGGGGGGATTTTCTTTCTGTTTTGCAGGTGTGAATGCACTATGTACTCAAAAAGTTCTAGTACAGAAGTGCACAAAAAATATTCAGCATTTTGTTTTATTCTGCATGCTGGTTAGAGCTGTGCTTGGTTGACCTGACTTGACAAAAACAGATGAGATGGGCCAGGTAGATTAAAAAAAAAAAGAGACAATAAATTGATAAGTGAGACAGCTCTACCAGAGGAAATGAATGACTGAGAGGCAAGGAGATTAGATGGAGAAAATGGCTTTCAATGGATTTTGGGTATTGGGGCTTTATAATCCGAACTATTGCCAATATTAAGGAAGTTCTAACTGTCCTTATTTTTGCACCATGTAATAATATTGAACCAAGTTTGAGCAAAGACAAAGTTGTATGCACCGTGATTAAGAATTAAAAGCTGGAGACTGATGCAGAAGAAGTCATTCTGAATCAAACTCTCTGAGGATTAGCAAAGGTATAACTGGCAGCTATTTTCAAAAAAGAAACTCTGCTTGCCAAACGCTCACCCGTCACTCCCGCCACCCACGCTCAGGCCTGTGACAAGAGATTATAGCGGAAATCTTGAGATGACAATATGACTGTGAGTGACGTGGCCTCTGCCGCTCGCTACAGATTGCCTTTGCAAAGTGTCACATTTGCAAAGGCTGGACAAGGTGGGAGACGGGGCGACCATTCATTAGAAGACGATGTGCTGCTCGGTGATGGGCTCTCCCTCTTTGCACCTGTTCTTTATTTTTTGACTTGGCCTGTCAGTGCTCCGCTTTCGGCATCCAGCTTTTGCGCAGGTGGTGTATGTGCTGACATGAAATGAACAATCACAAGGAGACCGGCCCAGGTGATATTCCACTTTCTGAAAGTGTCTATTAAAGCCAGGAACCTTTTTTTTTAGTGATGCAACATCTGCGCTGTGTACTGTCTTCATACGGCGGCTTGTTTTTGTTCGACTCTAAAGTGGAGGAAGAATAGGACGGCTGAGTGCATTGTCGTACACCCAGCATATCGTGCATGTGGCTTTTGAATTCAGAGGTGAAATTAATGCATGTTGATGCAATCATGGGTGTTTCTGGACAGTCTGGGCGCCCTAGGAACCAGACATCTTGACCCTCTGTCTATCGATTTTTTTACATTCTTGTTGCATTGGTCATGTGAGTCGTTCGGTGTGAACATGACTTAGGGGTCCCATGTTGTCATTGATATGGACCGATGTCAGCCGTCTCTGGGGGCCCCCCTCAGGGGCCTTAGGCCTGCGCTGTTGCAACTGTTCTGCCTGCAGTATTTCTCTAACAGAGATACCAAAACAGAATTTAGCTGACTGAAATGCAGTCTACAAATTGTGTTTCGGTGTTTAATGCATGTTTAAACTGCATGTGTTTTTTTAAAAATATGTAGCACATTTTGATTTTAGTCAACTTGGAGTCAATGAGTTTGCCTTTGTCTGTTCTTCTTGCTCATAACAACGAGCAGCAACTCTATTCTTCCCTAATTATCCATGTGTAAAGGTTACAGTTCAGATTATAATGTCTAAAATGTGCAGTGTGGGCAAAATGTGCAATAAAAAAAACACAGAAAGGTAAAATATGCACACAACCAGCGTCTTTACTTTGTCCAAATTTTGAGTGTATGCTACAACACATCAGATTATGAGGGATGCTCAGTCTTACCCAAGAGACAAAACATAACAAAAAGAAAAATCTCCCCCTACAAGAAAGGTCGTTGAGTTGTGGTGGGAACATCGCACGTCTGCTTTGTGATGAGACATTAAAAGAAAACTGGTGAGTCAGGAGAAATTGTATTGAGCCTTTCAGAGGGAAACGGCATTGAAATTTATAAGCGTGAAAATAAGGAGGGGTGTACGGTAATACGGTGTGTAAAAAAGAGGGCCGGGGGTTGGCTAAATGCCAACATCAATGCAGTATAGATAAAAGAAACAACCATATCGTCAAGATGATGTTTTTTAGATTGGTATTTTAAACCGAGATGAAAGTTAACATATTACTATTCTAGTCATTTCACGCTGGAGAGACAGAAGCATTGTAAGATTCAAAAGTGAATGGCCACTCAGAGCACATCGGTGGCAAAGTTTGTCACTGAGACCAATCTGTAAGTGTGTGCAAAAGAGGAAATCTGCCTCAAGGAACTGTTGCAAGGTTAGAATGAACAATGTAAATCATAATTAATACAAATAACAACACAATGCATATTTGTATGTGTACATCCTATTGAGTCTTGCTTGCAGGGAGAGGCTTAAGTGGCATTTCAAATGTCCACACTTGTTTTCTTTTCTCTGAGTCTTAAATAGGTGTCCACCAGCGACACATTTTCCCTGCATGAGTGTTTAAAATGAAGATCTTAAACTGGAAAAAAAACCCTTTGGAATGTAGGAAATTGCATATCTCTGCCAGTTTTGGTAATTTATAAACTTTAATTTAATAACAACAGAACAACTGAGTCAAAAACGTGTTGTGTACATGTGTTTACATGTGTCCAAAATCCACAGTTCCATCCATAACCATTCATATTAAATAAAATGCGTACTAATGAAGTGAATGGATGCGATGCCACGCAGAATTCACACATTCAGTCCTGTATTGGCTTTATAGAGACACAGACAAGACCTCGGCCCCCTCGATTGACATGTCTTTCTCGAGGATGGCTGACCGAATGTGTCAATTTTTTCCCCCTCTGTGACACAATGGGACTGATTAAGGAGATGAAACTGAGAGCTCCTCGCAAAGTGCTAATTCTCTGCACTCTAAGATGAAGAATTTCTGCTACTACAGCTGACCCTCCTCTATGCAATTGCATGAGCACACACACACATACACACACAGCAAGATGATCTCGAGTGGATCTACAGTGGGGAAGTCCATTTATTTGCTCATATAGGCACTGAAAAACCCTTCATATTCTTGCCTTATAATGGCTCCGCGTCAGAAAATGGTCTTTATGAAATAATGCTCCATGACTTCACACATGATAATAGTGTCATTCAGCTCCTTTCTGCTGTCCTTGTGATCAATGATGATGATGATGATGAAATAGACCTCACCAGTTCACTTACAGCATAGCCGCCAAGATTAGTGTCGTGGAGAGTATTTGTTTATGCTAATAATGCATCAGCAGCAGCTCAGGCACAGTGGTGACAACATTGCACTAAATCTAACCAGGCTGCCAAACCCAATTACTGGCAAATGTGCAACAAAACCTTCCAAGCATCTTGGAAAAAAATGGCACTGGTTTTAGTTAAGACTGAAAGCTGTGTATCAGTATTTTTCAAGGTGTGACACAAGAGATTTTCAAATTTCAAAGTGGGAGTGGGGAGGGTGCCTAACTGCCCTTTGTTGTGCATGTGGCCATGAAAACACTGAGAATGAAAAACAATACTCTGCTCTTATTGCGGATCTGCCGAGATTTCAACATACAAACGGTAAAGACAGAAAACATTAAAACTAGCTCCACTGCAGGCATCAGCGGGTTTGGACAAATGGTCGGTGTCGGGTCCGAGGGGAGAATATTTTCTGCAGCTTTCCTCTCTGAATGTATAATGGCTGAACCGGATGAATGCAACATGAGCATGGCTGCGGCTGCAGTCGCAGAAAGAATAATGACAGGCATTCTTACAAGTTTCATGTTGTTAGGCTGGAGATAAACTATTTCACTTTATGTAGTTCTTTGGTCATTAATCTTGGTGGATTCCGCAGACAGTGCCTTCCCCTTCCATTTTATTTATCATAGTTTCACACAGGAGCCTTGTTCCCCCCGCCAAGTCGTAACGATAAGCACGGCAGCACTCAACCTCCCCGGCTTCAGTTGCACTGAGTTTAGGGTAACACCTATCTTCATTGCGACTGTGTGGATGTATGCTCTGAGAGGAGCTATACGGTACTAATGATAGGTCCCTGACACTTAAATTCAACCATCAAGAGGGCACTGCACTCAGCCTCTCATGGAGTCTCCAAGAATATGTTGTAATTCCAAGTACGACTCTTGATAATGTGATTCTGTTGCGGCTTTGCCTTTGGAGCGAAATAAGTTGCAGTCCCACATAATCAGATTTCTCCTCCATAACCTCGGCATAGATCTGTGAAGGCTGATAACACCGATGAGCTCTGATGCACGGGTCCGTCTCATAATATGGGATGCATGAGTTTATCTCTTAGGTTGCAATACTTAACAGCCAACCGCACTGACTTACTCTCTGCTGGCTTGCACGGGGAATCCAAATGGGATATTGACTTTAGGGTATTAGAAAAGACTACATTAAGTCAAAGCAGGAATGTGACTTAGCAAAGCTGATGAAACTGAGCTTATTCATGGCCTGTACAGATCAATTGTTCAGCTCAGACAAAAGAGCGGATCCATCTTATGCACTTATAATGCCGTCCACAGTATCTGAAAACATTTCTAGACAGGTCTGAAACGAATCCTGTCCCACATGGAATGGGGGAGGACTCATTATTTAGATATGTGGCTCATCTGGCTGCTTTGACATTAGCTGTAACAGCTAGACTCTTTGATTCCCCATAAAGCATCCAGACCTCTCATGTCATCTGAAACTGGTGCTGTTTGCTCCCAGAGCCAGAACCACACAATGGGAATCTGCTTAGTAATTTTATATTTGCATAGTAACACTTTATAATACCTGTGCAAACATAATCATTAATTGATACTTTAACTGATGATTTGACCATGATAAATTCATGCTAAGTCATTAGGAAGCAAGTTATGAAGTAGTGGTTGTGGTTGTTCATTTATCATTTCCATTAACAGTATTAAGCTGGTAAGTGTTAATGAACATCATTAAGTTGCATGAAACAATATGTTTATTCGTGATTGACTGTTTAATTATAAATAGCCATTAACAAACAATGTGTAGACACACAATATTCATAAGGCCTCATTTAGTAAAGTCACAACACGAATATAATTCACTTAAACTTAATCACCAGTTTGACAGGTAGTGAAATACATCATGGCCAGGAATCAATCCTTCCACCTTTGCATATAAATATCTTACAGCTATCTCGTGGGAAATACATTAGAGGTGTGAGGTCTGCTGAAAAAATAATTTCTTCAACACTGTAATCGCTTAGGCTTAGGGTTGTTTGCAGCAACTTTTAGATAAAAGCAGTATTCAATTTTGTTATTGCTTTTACTTGTTCTTGCCTGCTAACTGCAATTTTACTATTTTAATCTTTTTCTATCTTAGTTTAATTGCCTTTTATATTTACTGTGTATTGTTTTATTGAATGAAAGAAAAAGGCTAAAACATAATTAAAGCCTTTCGGGGCTTCATTTTAGGGTGGGGTAGTTGTCCAAATTACTGAGTAAATTTAGTCTTAAATGCTTGCAGTAATTGTTGTGGGAGTCATTGACCAGGTTAATATTTTTTAACTGTGTATTGTTTTATTTCTTTTATCATTGTAATCAATTTTCCCATCTTAATTTCATTGCCTTTTAGTTTTTATTGTGTATGTTGTTGATGTGTTTCTATGCTCTCACTGAATCACAGTGTCTACGAATTGTGCATTACAAATAAAGCCTTGCCTTACTAGCTGGCTGTCACCATTCACCCAATATTTTCTGGTGGCATGTAAGACACCTGATATTCAAAAACTCTATAAACTTGGCAATTAAAGTTCATACTTTCCAGTTTCTCTCTAAATGCAAACTTAAAAAAAAAATTAGAGAAAGAGGCTAAAACATAAAGCAAAATTAAAGCCTTTTGGGGCTCCATTTTAGGGCAGGGTAGTTGTCCAAATTACTGAGCAAATTGTGTCTTAAATGCTTGCAGTAATTGTTGTGGGAGTCTTTGATCAGGTAAATGTAATTTGCATGGTCTCTACTTGCAATGCAGTAACTCACCTACACTGTAATGAGTGGCTGTTTACGTGATGGGTTTTGTGATGGCAATTGTAGTTTACCAGAATAAAAAGTATTTTCTGGGAGGTGGCGACCATCACCTTACAAAACCTGTTATACTGTCTGCAAAGTACAAACAATGAATGAGACATTGTGAACAATATACTTGATGGTGCTTGTGTCTTAAATCTGTGTGACTCCTGAATTGCTGCGATTCCTTAAGGGTCTCCAGGTCTGATCTGTGTAGTTCAATTCTAATCCACCAATATCAGTAGATGGACCAGTATGATCATCATCTAAAATAATTAAAAAGCGTCCTTGATTATATCCCTCAAATGATGTACTGTAGTACTGGACATCGGTCTTGTTGGTAAAACCATTTTTAAAGATCTTAGTGTGGTCCCACACTCAAAGACATCTTAACTTTGTCTCGTCTCGGTCTGCATGAGGCTGAGTGGGCCTC
>CAESWR010002062.1:0-15032 GCA_903171835.1 Mullus surmuletus
ACAGCAGCATTTTGTCACATTTAGCTTCAAACAGTGTTTAAAAAAAGAGTGATGTGAATTTTTGGATGTCGCCTTCGAGAACATTTACAACAACATTTGTTCACTTGGAAATATATTAAATAGTTACATTTAAATACTTAAATCAAGTTTTTAACTAAATATGAAATTTCACATTTAGATTTATATTTAGATTTAACATTTAGATTAAGATTCAGCATTTAGATTCAGCATTTGGATTTTACATTTCTATTTAGAATTTGGATTTCACATTTGTCATTTCTGTGTAACATTTAATATTTAGATTTTTAAGTTAATAAGTTGAGAAGTTAATAAATGCTATTGTTAAAAAGGGACCTCCTCAAATTTCCATCACTTTATTAAACGCTCTTTGAAGCTAGACGTGAGATGTGAAAAATGTTGCTGTTATTTTCAGAAGGAGCTGCCTGAACAAACGGCGCCCCCTCGTGGTCACAGGCAGTCACGCCGCCCCTCACAGAGAGAGAAGCTCCAAAGGGAGGAGCAGCGAGCGGAATGAAGAACTTCTTCTGCTTGACGGAGACACGAATTTAATCCAGTTATTGGCGAGATCCTGCCAAAGCCCTCAAGAAGGATGAGAAGAACCCAGTGAAGAGTGGACGTGGACGTTGGCATGAAGAAGGACCAGAACTGGGTAAACAGTTTTTTCTCTGAGTATCAGAACAGCAGTCAGACAGATGATTTGACGTGAGCAGATGTGATGTGTGGTGTCACTTCCAGCTGCTTAAAGCTCTACAAATACATGAGAGGCTTCTGGTCAGTCGAGCTGCTTTTAAAGTTTAACTTTCGAGAGTCCAGCGACAGTGCTGACGTCACGAAGTAGCGTTCTACATCCACTGCATGTCAGGTTTAGATGTAAATGTAGCAATTCCTCATCTCAACATATTTGTTTGTTCAGGAACAGAATCTTGAGAGGAACCACAAATGAAATAAATAAATAGATGATTGGTTAGTTCAGCTGTCTTCCAGTAATCAAAGATCAATAAACTCTGTAATTAATACATTTGGAATTGACATTTCAGCAGCTAAGGGGGCAGGTTTAGTGGATTTGAAAACCCTCCCAGAATGATGGTGTTCACCTGAAAACATAATTTTAATTTATAGATTTAGAATTGTAATGTGACACCATCTTTCCTTTTTTCAACAGTGAGGAGAACCAAGCGTGTGTCTGGTAAGAGTCATGTGGATCGATTGTTGGTTGTTGTTTATGAAATGTTTATGATTTTTTTTCTGGTATTCTGTATTCATTCAGTATTCTGGAGTATTGTGACAAATGGATTTGGACTTTAGGAGGAACTGATTTGTTTTGAGGTCAAAGGTCACTGTGACCTTTTTACAATTCATTTCCAGAAGGCCTTATTTCATTCATTCACTTTTTTTATTTAAAAAGATTCAAATTCAAATATGGAGACACTTGAGTCCTCGAGACCTTTCAAGTCAAATAAGTTGTGCTGTCTTTTAGTTGAACTCTTTGTGTTTCATCATTTTTTATTCCATCAAATAAGAAGACCTTTTTCCCTTGGAAATTGTGAGACTGAAAACATATATTTTAATCTATACATTTAGAATTGTTATGTGACCAAATGTTCTGTTTTCTACAGAGTGGAGATCAAAGCGTGCTGGTAAGAGTCGTGGATTGATTGTTGCCTAAATATAAGACAAGAGAACGCTCAATTAGAGTCAAGCATTAACTGTTTGGTAGTCGAGTTTTTAAAAACAATGTAGATAAATTCACTAATCACAATAACAAACCAGTGTGAGTTGTTAATGCTTTGACTCTGTTCCTCCAGATGTGGCGCTATGGAGAGCAGAGTCACAGTTTGTGGCCAATGTGTCCAGTCGTGTTATTGATCATCTGCTGAAGGAACTTCCAAATGAGGGCGTCTTGACTCACTCTGAGGTCGACTTCATGAGATGGTTAAGTAACGGGAGAACAAGAGCACAACGCCTGATTATCATGGTGACAAGAAAAGGATCCGAAGCCAGCAGGAGGATGTTAACTCACCTTTGGCACATTCATGATGACCTCCTTGATAAACTGCACCTTCCCTCTGATGTGATACAAACTATAGAGGAGGTGAAGGTCAGTGAAACATCATTGGTCTCCTCTTCATCATCTTTCTTGACGTTTCTCAGAATTACAGCTGACTCCACAGCACGGCGGTCCTGGCCTTCGAGCTGCAATTTCTTCTGCTGTTTCTCCCTTGAGCTCAACAAAATCCAGCAGTTTTGTTTCTACAGAAATGCTGCCATCACATATTTTACAATATCTGACTATTATTGGCAGAAGCTTCACATGTCCATGATTGGATGAATCACATGACAGTGACACAAATTCCACCTTGTCCAGGTCCTGAGTTAGCATGGGGTGAAAACGTTCTTTACAATGGCATCACCTTTGGTCCTAGCACATGAAAACGTTGGTTCATAAAGCTTCCTTGTCAGGTTAGCTGTGCAGTCCATGGAGCGGTAACTATGATTATGTTTCATGGTGTGGTATGACAGGATTCCCTCTTTCATGGCCAAATCATACTCTTTTTGAGAGGACTCTACCTTTCTGAAGAGTGTCGTGACAGAGGACACACTTGCACTGGCAGTTACAGAGGTTTTGTGTTTCTTTGTTTGCTGATGCTCCACCACAGACAATCTCCCACCGCTGCCAATAGAAAAGGATGATTTGCAAAGGGTGCAGTGCACCATTGTTTCACCTTGTCCTGGTCGACAAGGACGTATAAAAGGAAACTTATTTTTTTTCCTTTTCCAAAACTATTCTGCTCTTTTCTTCCTTTTTCCTTCACTCTTTCTGTCAGTCTTCCTATTTTGCTCCCTTTTCTTTCTTCTTTCTTCTTCTTTCTTTCCTATCAGTCTTCGCCTATTCTGAAATACAGACATAATATTATCACATAGTAGCATTCCGTAACAGCGCGCCCTCACACTACCGTAATGTCCCGTATATCACCGCGGAGCTCCGCTCATCAGCTTTCAGAATCGGTTGTATTTACACCATTATTACAGTAATAATAATAATAACAAAAATAAATAATAAATGAAGAATCTTGTCTGCTGATTTCTGTCGCCGGCGACAGTTCCGTCCGTGATTCTTCTTGTCAAAAGGTAACTTTTCGGACAAAACGGGGACTTTCTTTGGTCATTTATAACGCCAATTTATTCTGACACCAAATGAAACAATGTGACTCGCACGCCGCTGTAAACACAACCACCCCGTTTGTTATCACCCGACACCCGTGTATCCCTTTATGTCCTGACGTCACGCACGCACAAACAGAATACACCACACCTGACGCGTCCTCCTTCTTGCGCAAGATTTTTTTAAATTTTTTTTTTTTCACTCAATCATAAAACGCTGAAATCTGGGACATCTCGGGGACAGCTTTGACCGTGGTCCGGAGACGCCTCGTCACCTTAAACAGGCGTGACGGGTAACAAATAGTCAGTAATGACACGAGGCGAAGGTGCGTCTCACACACGGAAGAGCCCGAGGCGTCTATGAGAATCTGAAGGCGCGAATTGAACTCATTTCGGTTGGTTTCGTTTTTCTGGAAGAAGAAAAAAAATGTCCTGGACATCACTTGACATCAGAGGAGGGGGTGACAAACACCATAAGAAGGACGAGGAGAACCCATGGACGGGTAAGCTCGGAACTGAAACTGAAACCGACGTGGACGTACGTTTAACCTGGAAGTATCAGAGCTTTATAGCCGCCTATTCAGTCATCACACTGTGTCCTCACTTATTAGTTTAAAGTTACAAAAACTGCTTCCATATTTCCAGTCCACCTCAATAACTGCGCCTGCTGAGCCATTGATTGTTCTCATTTTCCTAACACCCAGACCACATTCATGCAGGCTCAATGAAAACTCTGATACATAGACGAATCAAACCTGGCGTAGATCATTGTAGAGTTTCTGATTTGTGAAACCTCAACTTGATCCATGAATACGCATAATCGTTTCATTTCTTAGCGTTTTTTTCCATTTGGAATTGAAATGTGACTCTGCGTCTCTTTATTTCAGTATCTAAGGGGGCAGCTGAAAAAGATGTGACGCCCGGTCCCAGTGGCAGTGAGAAGTTCCCTGGGATGCTATATCCTATGCAGTCTTTGAGTTGAGCTCATTATATTTAATTATTTTTTATTCCAACGTATAAGAAGACCTTGTTCCCTTCGTGTTTATATTTTGAAACCACATCAGACTGCCTACTTTCAATATTCAGCTCAAAGTCTTTGCTTGACTCTCACACATTTGAAACTTACCCATATTGTATTTCTCTGAATTTTGTTTCAGCTGGTTATCAAAAGCGTTGGACCTCTATGTATGGGGAGATAGATTATGGTAAGATGAACTGTTGCTCAAATGTTAATCAAAACCACCGTTTTCATCGTCATCATTTTGTTCATTAGATAACATGGTCATTAATTTGAAGTGTGTTTTTAGTCAATAAGGGAATGACCTTCACCCATCAATCATCTTCACTTGATGACTCTTGCATCTGTCTCTTGTGTGCTGCTTTGTCAAATGGGAACGCATGCCACAGCACAAATGTCTTGACCAAGCCAAAAGCAATCGCCTCTACCACCCAATGGGACAGGCGCTGCTTTGTAATAGGCTTCCCCATGTGAGGTTTAGCCCAGGAGACGAACCACTGGTTGTTCCTCCTGAGACCCCTCGTCCTGTCCATATGAGCGCCCGTGGCACGGACAGGAAATAGCGCCTGCGGGCGCTGCTCCCCTGGTGTGGATCCCTGCTCGAGATCTTATGTGAGGGATCGTAGCCTGCCTCTCCCAAGAGCTGGTGTGTCCGAGGGGAGTCAGAAAACTCTGAGAAACTGGTGTGCTAGTTGGCTTGGGCTTGAAAAGCTGTGGTGTGGTGACGAGCAGAGCGTTTCCAGAGCCGTGGAGAAGCGAGGAAATGCGGAAAACACGACTTCTCGTCTCGAAGAAAAAGAAATGAAGTTGCCCCGAACTAGAAAGCGCCCGGCAACAGAAGCCGAGAGAGGTCTGTCTGTGGGCAGTTAAACCAGCTAGCTAAGGACAAGAGATCAGCTCCGAGTGAGAAGAGGTGTTTGAATGAGGTGGTGCCGTCCGAGGGTGGCTTTATGGTGGGTGGGACGACCTGGCACGGATGGACACGCGTCACCAGCCAGTCAGGATTGGCGTAATGAGATTAATGCTTCTGAGGGCTGCAGCAGGGGCGTGCATCCCATGGTGAGACATCGAGTAAATATTAGGAAAGATAATCTCATATTTTTTTTGCATTTTCATTCGATTGCATGAGCTCTTTCATTATTTCCATTATTGTTTTGGCTTGTTTGCATTTGTAAGTTTCTTGTTTTTTGGGTGTTAAGCAAAAACATCTCCAGATGCTTTGTAGTAAGTTTGGTAAACTTTTTTTCCTTGTCAGGGCCCATCACGTTTTCCATTGCAACCTTTTGCCTTTCAGCATCACAATCTTGTTGTTGAACATCAGAATCAATGTTAAGCATGACGCTTTCATCCATTGTTTGCATTAAGGTGTTTCGTTCTCTAAGAAACAAAAACAAACTTTAATCCTTGAGATGAGCGGCCATAACGTTCTCATTGAATGACGCTACATTGTGTGGGCGTGTCCATCAACAAGCGCTTCCCGTCTTTCATTCATCCATCCATCATCAACTTTTCACTCTCAGCTTGTCCCCTCTTTTTGAGCGGCACGTTCCACACTGGGATTATGGATAGAAATGTTGCCCTGTATTCCTTTTATTTTTTAGTTGAATTATTCTGTTACATTGTGAACCACATTAACATTTGAGTTGTTAATACTTTGACTCTGTTCCTCCAGATGTGGCGCTACGGAGAGCAAAGTTTCGGTTTGCAGACAATGTGTCCAGTCGTGTTATTGATCTTCTGCTGGAAGAACTTTCAAATGACGGCATCTTGACTCACTCTGAGGTCGACTCTATAAGAAGGTCCAGTGACAGAGTAACCAGAGCATTCTGCCTGAGAGAAATGCTGAGCAAGAAAGGATCCGAAGCCAGCAGGAAGATGTTAACTCACCTTTGGCAAATTGATGATGACCTCTTTCAAAAACTGGAGTTACCCTGTAAAGTTATTCTTAATACAGTGAAGGTAAAAGTAAGTGAAGTCCTGATATTTCCTCCATGGTCTGTCATCCTGCTGCTACAAAGATATTCATCAGATAAACATTCACACACATTCTGCAGAATATCAGACCTAATACAGGATCATATTTTATTTCTTTGATTCATGTCAATAAGGTAACCAGAAGCAAAGTCTCTCCTGAGGCTGAATGGAGACCAATGGATCCAGTTGTCAGCTGTGTGGAGGAGACTTCAGTGTACAGGTAAGTGGCAAGCAAGCAAATCCATCCATCCATACATTCATGTATATGACTGTGTGCAGACATGCACCTTGAAGACCACCATTGACAGTTTTACTGAGAAGGAGCACTAAGCTCTTTCCCAGAGTTCCTCACATCAGTAACATGACATCATGAGAACTACTGTGGTTACAACTACTGTGATAATGTCTCACAAATGCAGAAGATGAGAAGTGATTCATGTGCAAACCTTATTTTTCTTCTTCTCTCCAATCAGCCTACAGTCTGAAGCAGGGAGGTTTGAATGCAGAATCTCTGGGTTGCGCTGGACCTGTAGAGGAAAAGTCAGTTTCAGATACAAGTTTGGCAACTGGAATGAGCACAAGGCGAGGATGAGAGTGATGGGCTACAAACCAGGAGGCCCCCTACTGGACATAACAACCATCCAGGGAGAGTTGGATGAAGTGTATCTGCCACACTGGATCTATACTGGTAAGCAGCTCTGATCAATCAAACAGATGAAACTACTTTGATTGATGTTTGTCACCATGTTCTGAACACTGAGACACTGATGACTCTTCTATGCAGGTGACAGACCTTTGATGATTTTGAACAACTTTGCAGTCCTATACAAAGACAGTGTGTACCCAGTGTGTGAGGTCACACCATCACATGTCAATTTATCCCAGAAAGTTTTCTCTGGGAGAGCAGTGGGGAGGAAATTTGGTCCTATAACTAAAACCAAGTTTGGAGGTCTGATATTTGAGACCAACAAAGACTTCAGACCGGATGTAGCAGACAGACTGAAGAAGTTGAGTCCTGATGACTTTGTGAAGTTCTGCCGCTTGGTGCGAGACCAAGTGAAAGGATTCCCTGATGAAGCTGAAGCCGGGCCTGTGGCCGACTTCCTGGTTTCAACCAACAACATCCAAGTGGCTGCAAACGCCCTGAGGAACATTGGCCGGCAAAAAGGAGCATCAACAACAGGTACAACAGAAGCATCTAGATGGGCAAAATGAGGGTTGTTTTTTCTTTTTTTTTTCGAATCAGAACCTTAATCTGATGGCTGAACTCCGAGAAGTAAAGTGCTGCCGAACTCAGCCATCAAACATGTCTTCATATTTAATAATATCAATACATTATACTTCGAAGTGCCTTTCAAAACACCCAAGTTCACTTTACAGGCAGAAATAAAAGATAACATACAACAATATTTAGATAACACAGATACAAAAGTCAACATATGCAATACCTGACCCACAAACACACCAAGGGCAAGATGATTAAAAGGGGGTGATAGCACAACAAAACAAATTGATAAATAAAACAACAGCATAATTGCAGCAGTTGTTGAAAAATGTAAATAAAAGTATGACAAAAATTTGATTTTATGGTGGGATTTAAAACAGGTGAGAGAATTGGTGTCTGTGATGTGAAGGGAGGGAATTCCAGAGGTGGGGGCCAGAGTGGCTCAAAAATCTGAAGCTAAAAGAAGACAGATTAGCAGAGGGAACAGTGATGGAAGGAAGGTCTGAGTGTGCAGGATGGTGGATGGATGGTATGTTAAAGTGTAAAGTGCCTAATTTCTGGCATAATATACGATAATTTACTCACCCGTATAACTTTTGTGTCACTAGAAGTCAGTGTTTACCCTAGGTTGAGAATTTACCTGAGGTGGTGGGCAGGGCGGTGCAGGGTGGCGCCATTTTTTTGATAAGCACATTCAAAATCGCCAAATAACAGTTTATGGACTGCATATTTATTGCACATATGCAACAATATAATTTCTAGTTAGCGAAGTCTACTCACACTGTACAGTTTTAGCTGCTTATTGCACCCCAATTATTTAAGTTAATCATAGGCTAGCTGCTAAGGTTCATATTAGCGTTACACACATTTGCCGAAATAAGAGAAAGCTGACATCATCGCACCAAGTCCAATTAGACTAAGCTAACTAACTTTACCGATGCATCTAGGTGTAATAACCAGTCTTGCATTACCTTAACCCAGGGGTTCCCAACCTTTTTTGTGCCAAGGACCGACAGAAGCAGTCTGTCAGAGTAAATCTTCATGCACCTCATCCTGATGCACATATCGGACGTAGAACAACATTATTGCCTTATTTTCTACATCAGTGGATTCGTCCACTTGTATTGCGTACCATGGAGATGCTTTTATTCTGTCCAGCAATTGTCCCTCAATATCCCCTGCTTTCATCGATTCTCCTTGCAACAGCATTATTGGAAAGTGGAACCTTTCCCACCATGTCAGCTGCTTTCTCCTCCAAAAGTTCAAGACAGATGTCTTTTGCAGCAGGCAGAATTAGCTCCTCTCCTAATGTGAAGGGCTTTTTAGCTTTGGCAATCCAGTGAGCAACGAGATAGGAAGCTCTCGTTGCAGCAAAGTTAGTCTTGTTAGTTGATCATAGCTAATAGCAGAAGCAGAGGCTCAGGCTAATGTGCTAAGGTGCTGGTGGTTGGGTGATTTGTTTATTGAGAGGTGTTGTTCATGGCTCTAAAGTTGAGCCAATAAAGGCTGCAGAAGAGCTTGAGGTGTGTGTTTGGACTTGATTACTGCTGCTGCAAAACAACCATTTTATTTCTCTGATTCAATGGTGATTCACGATCACATCGCATGTATGAGTTGGATAAGTGCATAGTTGAGATCTATATGTAAAAATTGGACAGGGTGCACGTTTTCTAGATTGTGAACATGTAAATTACAGAGACATTTGGATGTCTCACAATTTACAGTGGAAGTGATAGCCGTCACCGTAAATCCACCATAAACATTAGCGCATGGTATTGCCAGCGATAGCCGTATCCTCTCCCTGAGAGGAACGTGGAGGTACAGACACAGAAACAGCCTGTTCACGGTAGAGCTCACAAGGGCGACTTTTAGACTGGCTTATATCCAGGACCAAGGCTGGATCTGGGGTAATGCACTTTGAATACGGTATTGTCGGACATCTGACACTTATATGAAATTGTTGAAGAAATGTATAATAGGAGTCCCAGCCAGGTTTCTTGAAAATGGGAATTTTAGACACTGTTTTGAGGGAAGACGGAAGGATATCAGAGGAAATGAGGAGTGGATGATAGAGTAAATCAATGGGGCAAGGAAGAGAAGGCAGAAGGCTGGCTTTGTCAGTCAAAAATAACACATGACTTGTCCAACAAACCTTGCCTTCTACTGAAACACTTTAGTCTGAGTTTCTGACAATAAACTCTGTGTTTCAATGAAACATTTGGAATTGAAATGTGACTCTGCGTCTCTCTATTTCAGTAACTAAGGGGGAAGCTGAAGAGGAAGTGACGCCCGGTCCCAGTGGCAGTGAGTAGTTTCCTGAGATGCTACGGCTGAACTATCAAATAAGTTGTGTTGTCTCTGAATTTAGTTCTTTATATAGGTAATATTTTTTATTCCAACATTTAAAGAGACCTTTTCCCCTTCATGTTTGCATCTGGAAACAAAATGAGCCAGTCTACTGTCATTATTCAGCTGAAAGTCTTTGCTTGACTTGAACAATCTAGAAACATTCATATTTTATTTCTCTGCATTTCATTTCAGCTGATTTTCATACGACTTGGGACTCTGAGTGTGAGGAGATAGATTATGGTAAGAATAACCCACATGTTCCTCAAAACCACTACATAATTTTGTTCTTTAATAATAGCACTGTCAATTAATTTAAAGTGTGTATTTTTAATCAATAATGGAATGACCTCCTTCACCCATCAATCATCATCACTTGATGACACATCTTGCATCCGTCTCTTGTGTGCTGCTTTGTCAAATGGGAAGTTATGTTTTTCCTATGTTTACTCATAAATGTCGTAAATTGGGAGTAATGTGTAAAAAGAGATTTGTAAGAAGAAACTGATCATGTACCTCCTCTTTAAAGCAGCTGTAATCCTGTTTGTGTGTTACATCTGTTTTAAGACATCCAGACCTGACTGTCACATTCTTGTGAACTTGGGGTCATAGGAAGGTCAAATTGAAATTTGCCCACATTTGGTACTAATGTTCAATGACTCAAGGATGAACTGATTTGTTTCAGTAGTCATGGGGTCAAAGGTTATTTTCATCCATCTTTAAAATCATGACCCTTGCACTGAAATAAGATCTTCAGAACCTCAGTTACAAGAGGAAAATGCACCACAAGGAGGTTGTACCCCCTGTGATACTGTGAGGGCAAACAGACAAAAAAGAGGAGGAAAAAAAATAATGTTCAATTATCATGGATTAATTTCTAACTTATTTTTCAATAGGCAAGGGTCAGAGGTCACAAAGATGTGTCTTATCTTTCTGCCCTCAAGATTGTGAGTGCTAAAAATGCATGATTGAGTTCCAGAAGTTATTCATGTTTTATGTTAGATTAATTTGTAACATTATGAACCACATTTGTGTGAGTTGTTAATGCTTTGACTCTGTTCCTCCAGATGTGGCGCTCAACAAAGCAAAGTTTTGGTTTGCAGACAATGTGTCCAGTCGTGTTCTTGATCATCTGCTGAAGGAACTTCCAAATGAAGGCGTCTTGACTCACTCTGAGGTCGACCCTGTAAAAATATACAGAGACAGAATAAACAGAGCGTTCCGGCTGATTAATACAGTGATAACGAAACGATCCAAAGCCAGCAGGAGGATGTTAACTCACCTTTGGCACATTGATGGTGACCTTTTTTATAAACTGGACCTTCCCTTTGAAGTGATGCAAACTATAATGAAGGTTAAGGTAAGTGAAACCTTATTGGTCTCCTCTTCATCATCTTTCTTGACTTTCTGTCACTGACTCCTTTATTGTGTAGTTGAGACTGATAAAGTGAGGCTATGATTTATAGTAAAATATTACTTCATTGAAAGTGTAGCAATGTTGGGGCAAATTTGGAGAAATGTATCTTTGTCTCGTTAGGGGGCACCACCGGAATTATCCAGAAGTCAATCATCAATTGTTTAACAATTGACCTTAAAACATTTTGAAACAATCTCGTCTGAAGTAGTGAATTCTTAATACATTGATCTATTTCTGCAAGAAAAAATACCACAAAACAATCTCTGTATGAAAATAAACAATTTATTGAAAATAATGATAATGAACAATTCCAATAACAACAAACACAAACAAAACAAACAAATAAAAGAATTAATCTAAATGTGTACAAAAGCGGTTTTGTGTCAGAATCTAATGTATATATTAACGTAATTTATTAACTTCCTATTGGCATTAACTCAGTATCACTGTGGAGTTGGAGGTCTTACTTGCTCCCAGGATGACCTTTAGAGTTGGAACCCCAAAGGATCGTCTCATAGATGCTGTTGAATCTGATAACGTCAGCGAGGTCGGCTCTCCGAAGTTATGACTACGTCAGCGAGATCAGGACATCCAGGCGATAGCTCCAAAAATCAGATGACTCTCTCAGGATATCGCAATGGCTGCACAGACATCAGGGGACAAGACTCAGCCGAAGGAAAAGGAAAGATTTGCGTTGGTCCTTGTTAGAAAAATAATGAAAAGGATCTCCTTGACTAGTAGATTCTAGTCACGTTGTTCAAACTCAGATTTGGAGTTTGAGGAAAAGCTTAAAGGTTAACAAAAAGACTAAAAACATCCAAAAAAGGAATTTTCCCCTTTACGTGGGTTAACAGGGCAAAATGACATAAAATTCTTGTTCCGGCAATAAACTTGGCTTGGGAAAGTGGTGAAGAAAATTCTCAAAGTCAAAGTAGTTAGAACAGAAAACTGGCTCAACATTTAGATGAGAGCAGCTAAGAAGTTGCAAAGAAATTTAAAGAAAGAGCTGCATGGAAATTTGAAGAAAGAGCCAGCGCAAAAGAAAAAAATGGAAAAAGAGCAAAAGCAAGGTAAAAAACAAAGGAAAAAGAGCCTTGAACACAGGATGCGCGCAAGTTTTATCCCAGTTGGGCATGTAGCTAGGAAGAGTAGCTCATTGGAGAATTGCAGATTTTATGGCAGAAAAGGGGTGGACTAAAGAGTAAGAGACATGGAAAAACCCAACAAAACCAGAATCTTCGATACATTTGATTCGGTTTGTCTCCAAAGAATTACAATTCTCTACATTCCACGGATATAATCCTAATTTAACATAGCTACCGACATACTTTGGTTGCTGAATTAATAAATGATGAATATCAAAGGGAACATATGTATTGGTTTGGCTACATGACAATAATCATTAACACAGGTAAAAGTTTTTAACATTGTCTGATGTAACATATGTAGAGTATCCAAACCACAAGATTATAGATTATACACTTTACATACGCAAGTATGATTATAAGTCACATGTCTATTTGAGTGTGAATTGGCCTCCGTATGTGGAAAAAGTATCTTCACAGTTACCATTCTTCGTCATCAGGAGTCAGTGTGACTCTTTGTGTGACCAGCTAATTAAAACAGAAAATTAAGAATTTACCCTACGAATGTCGTAGAATAACCAGAGTTGGACAACCTTTGATGGTGTAGTAATATGGTTCAGGTTAAAACCGAATTTGTGAGATTACATATTTTATTCAGTGACATTTGCATTTGTGAGTCCATTTCTTCACTGGAATTTATGACTAAGGCCTGGTGTTGTTTCCTTGGTTTAGGAAGACTGGTTCGTTAGTCCAGGTCTGATTCTTCTCGAGTCTGGAAGGAGTATGTTTGCATTAAAGGTCAATTCTTGACCTCCATGTCCAGTCTAGTGATCTTTATTGCTGGTCAGAGGAACCTCCAACTGATCTGGCAAGGCTCCTGTTGACATCTTTATTCCTTGGTGGGGAAACAAGTTGTCTTTGGTTGAAGATTTGGTGGATATGTTAATTCCGAACAGGAAGGGAATAGCCAGGTCTCACAGTCTGTCCTCTGTGATCATGGTTTTGTTAAATCCCAAGGAACGTAGAGTGAAACAAGAGGAAAGAGGAGACTCACTACAGAAGCTATCTATTATCATGCACTTTGTCTCTTTTGACTATAAAGGCTGAGAAATAAATCAGAAGGTTGTATGAGCACACTTAATATATATTATGAAATAGAATTGTATAACATAATGTATAATATCTGACTATATTTTCCAAATTCAAATGAGTTTGGTCCTGATTTTTTCTGTCTGATATTTTCTCAGGTCTGTCACCCTGCTTCTGCAAAGTTATTAAATTAAACATATATTCATACAGATTCTGCAATAAATTAGAATGAATGTGGATAAGACCATTTTTTCTTCTTCTTTGATTTATGTAAATCAGGTAACCAGAAGTAAACTGCTTTCTGAGTATGAATGGAGACAAACGGATCCAGTTGTCAGCTACTGTGAGGGAACAGCAGTGTACACGTAAGTAAAGCAACCAGCCAGCCAACCAATCAACCAACCAGTCAATCGGTCAATTAATCCATCAATTAAACTTCATGACTGTTGTGTCACACCTGGACACAGACATTACTTTCCAGGCGTGCAAGGGTGGTGTTATATCTCATTTTAGTGCAAACATGCACACACAAACTTTAGCCACATATCTGCATTCCGTGAAAGTTAGCACATCGCTATTTCTATCGCTATCTCCTGATGTGTTAGCGACTGATATTAGTGGCCAGGCGATAGCTGCAATGCTCCTCTGCCACTTATGTGGGCTCTTATTCTCAGACTGACAGGTTTGGATCCTTTTTCTTTTCTTTTTTCAAATGTATTTCTTAATTGTCACACATCACTTAACGAGACCATGAACTTACGTTTCACTGCAACCATTACATGTGTCTGTGTGGGTGACAGTTGGTGGATGGGTTGACGTATAGGGGGAGAGAGGGTAGGAGGGCAGTTAGAAACTTTCCACCACGGACAAAAGAGACTCAGGTGCGCCACGCTGATGGGGCGTGTTCAGGTTGACTTTGCAAAATTGGTGCATGGCGCATGCCGGCGCAAGTACTCCCCCTTCCCATCTCAGTCCCTCCCAGAGGCGCAAGTCAGAATGGGGGAGGGGAGAAGGCGTGGAGTGGGTTAAACACAGTCAAGTCCAATTTTCACCAGTAGCACCAGCTCCTCTCCTCACCTTTAAATGCGCCGCGGGCGAGGCGGATTGCAATATTCCTGAAGTAGCCTACAAGATTACTGAGGAGAGCAAAGCCAGGCGGCCAAACTCCTCCCAGGAGAAGACTCATGTTGTGGTCCAGGAGCTCTAAGCTCAACTAGTGTCGCACTGAATGCTCTCCCCAAAGCAGGGAAAGGAATACAAACATCCTTTTCCACACTCATATCAACTTGCATATATTTAAACCCCATATGACAAAGGTGGGTTGTGTGCACAAATCACAACATAAACAAATGCCATGCGCAACAGGATTGAAATGGGAACCAGCTGTGCGTAAAGGACGCATCACGCTCCGCGGTCTGGCTTTTTCTTCCACTGTTTGCATGAGCGATGAACTTGGCTCAAGCAATTGAATATTATAATAGGCCTGACTCCTGATTGAATATTCACAGAATTTAAAGATATGAACACATTAGCTCAACAGTTGATTTTGAATGAAAGTGTCTTTTATTGTTGTATTCCCATTTTCCAAATGAATCACTCATTTGATCACTGAAATAAATCCTCCGGTCAACCTTGCTGCCGCAGCAGCAGGAGGGGGAGGAGGGGGAGGATGAGAAGGACAAGATGGGGGAGGGG
>CAESWR010002062.1:15079-25086 GCA_903171835.1 Mullus surmuletus
GGTTAAATATCTTGTAAACACCATCATGTGTGACTATTTACGGGATATTCAATGTGGAAAGTTACCTGTCGCCAAATGTGTAAACGGGTGTAGATGCAAATACTCACATTTAGGGACAGAGCTGTGCAGCGAGGCGCTCCTTCCTCTCAGGTGTGCTCTGCTCCCGCTGATGCAGGTCGGCCTCTCTCCGTCTGAAGTCCTGTAATGTGTCCTCTGTGAATTCATAGTGGCATCCACAGCGTATAGCTAGTAAGCTAGTAAAACGCAACATTTCCATCATTCTCTGTGGCGAATGCCCGGAAACTCTGGAGGCTGTATCATGTTAATGAACCACTTCAGCGGTCCAGACATCTTCCGTGTCCGTCTCTCTGTCGAGGGTTCACAGATGGGAGATGCTGAATATATGCTCTATATGGGATGCCCAAGCTGTTTGTGGTTGGCAGAGAGATGTGAAGTACTTAGTTTACATCACAGTTTAAACATAGTTAGTTTGGTCAGGTTGAGTTACCATTTTGCGTGCCAAACGTGCTTGCTCTGTCATCAGATAAGACATAGATCAAAAACATATCAGTATAGATCTAAATGTATGTGCTGACTCATATAGTTGCACTGAATAGTGGTTGTTGATTATTTACTGCACTGAATTTGCCACTTGACCAGCTGCGCTCCGCCTGTGCCGAGAACTGACCAGGGTGTGAAAGAAGGTGGAATCAGTGAGCTTTCAGCGCACCTGTGCTGCACCAATTTGCCTCTGCGCAGGGTCCGCCACCATCTGCCGAGGTGGGCATTTTAGAGGCATTTGACTTCAGCAGCACCCTGACCCTGATGCGCGACCTGCATTTTGTCTGTGCTTCATTTACTTCTGGGTTTGTTTGTGTTCCCTATTTGCTTGGATTGGCTTTCTGACTCCACACTAGCTGCCTCATTTAACTTCAATATGTCAATGAGTATTTCGTCTCTCGCTCTCTGATCATCAAGATATGGTTTTAGCTGTCACTTAAAAGCCCAATGCCGACTGACCCCAAAATATTTATTTTAGATAAGCTCAGGACTGCACTGTTCATCTGACCCTGCATTTTAAGAAGCCAGTAACAGCCTTTATTTTAACTCGATTGCCCTAAAAAAGACGCTATGAGGAGACTCAAATTACACATTTATGTTCCAGGTCTGTGGAGTTTTCCTCTTTTTAAGGTCCCTTGAGGATGATTTTCACCTGGTAAGGGGTGAAGTGACTTTTTATGTCAAGAATTGTTTCGAATGCTCAGACGTCTGTCAATCTATTGCGTCAGGTTTGTGTATGAGAGTCTGTCCTTCTCTACAATTTGGCCATAGATCCTGAAGTCTCTTCTAATTGTCACTTACGGAAACTTCTCAAGCAAAGTTTAAGGAGATATACAATGACCTGGATGACTGAGAATATCAATGAATATGTTCTAGGAGCTGTGGGCAACAATTGTTTCCTGTACAAAACTGTGGTTACAACTACTGTGATAATGTCTCACAAATGCAGAAGATGAGAAGTGATTCATGTGCAAACCTTATTTTTCTCCTTCTCTCCAATCAGCCTACAGTCTGAAGCAGGGAGGTTTGAATGCAGAATCTCTGGGTTGCGCTGGACCTGTGGAGGAAAAGTCAGTTTCAAATACCAGTTTGGCAACTGGAATGAGCACAAGTTGGGGATGGGAGTGACGGACTACAAACCAGGAGGCCCCCTACTGGACGTAACAACCATCCAGGGAGAGTTGGATGGAGTGTATCTGCCACACTGGATCTTTACTGGTAAGCAGCTCTGATCAATCAAACAGATGAAACAACTTTGATTGATGTTTGTCACCATGTTCTGAACACTGAGACACTGATGACTCTTCTATGCAGATGACAGATGTTTGATTGGGAGCAAGGTTGCAGTCCTACACACAGAAGCTGGGAGAGATGGTGTGTACCCAGTGTGTGAGGTCACACCATCACATGTCAACTTACCCCAGACGCTTTTGTCTCAGAGAGCAGTGGGGATGAAATGTGGCTTCATAACTGAAAACATTTGCAGTCTCTTAATATTTAAGACCAACAAAGACTTTAGACCGGATGTAGCAGACAGACTGAAGAAGTTGAGTCCTGAAGACTTTGTGGAGTTCTGCCGCTTGGTGCGAGACCAAGTGAAAGGATTCCCTGAAGAAGCTGAAGCCGGGCCTGTGGCCGACTTCCTGGTTTCAACCAACAACTTCCAAGTGGCTGCAAACGCCCTGAGGAACATTGGCCGGCAAAAAGGAGCATCAGCGAAAGGTACCGCAGAACCATTCACAAGCAGCTAGATGGGTTTAAAGTGAATCTTGAGAATCCGACACTTGTGGTTATTGTGTCATCCTGCCAATAAACTTATGTTGTTTAATCCAATCCAGTCCAATCCACTTTATTCAACACTTTTAAAACAAACTCAACGAGCCAAAGTGCTGTAGAAGTAGATAAATAAGTAAAAGAAATATAAAATAAAATACTTAAAAGAAATTAAAAAGTAAAATACATAAAATATGAAATAAATTAAAATACAGAGTGATATTGAAGAATGATTTTAGTAAGATTTTAGTAAGAGAAAAAGATGATTTTAGAAATTGTAATGCTACACCATGTTTCTTTGTTTCAGCAGCCATGATGGCAGGTGGACTAGATGTGACTCCAGGCCCCAGTGGCAGTAGTCAAAAACGTGAGTAGTTTCCTGAGTTTTCAATATTTAGGATGAATTTATTCCTGTTGATTTCTGTAAAGAAAAAGAGCATGAATCCATATTCAGCTGAAAGGCTTTGGTTGACATATCATGATGCACTCACTTACAAGTGAGCTAACCATTTTCAGTCAACAATGTAATGACCTTCACCCATCAGTCATCATCATCAATTTTTAAGAATACATGCCCGATGGCTCAAATTTCAGCCAGTCTAAAAGTCACTCTTGTGAGCTTTACTGAGAACAGGCCGTTTCTGTGTCTGTACCTTTAAATCCTCATGAGCTGTGTCGGGACACGCCCACTCCACGCTCCTCTCAGGGAGAGGATGTGGCTTTTACTGGCAATACCATGCGCTAATGTTTAGTGTGGCTTTATGGCGATGGCTACCGTAATAGTAATAGTAATCAAGCCCAAACACACACCTCAAGCTCTGCTGCAGTCTTTATCAGATCAACTTTGCAGCCATGCACAACAACCCTCAATAAACAAACCAACCAACCGACAAACAAGGTACACCTGCAGCTCTCGTTATCCTTTAGCTGCTGCGACTACTATCAGCTATGATCAACTAACCAGACTGCTGCTAACAAAAGTAACGTTAACACAAGCACACCAATCAGAATGACTGCATATATCTCAGAGAATGTTTGAGAAGCAAGGGGGAGATCTATCTATCGTCGGCAATGACTGCAAACTGCTCATTCATCAAAAGAACAGAGGCTAACGTTACTCTGCAGTGCACAGACAGCACCGTGAAATGTTGTCACAACCATCCAAATGACAAATGCGTTTCTACACTGGCCTCAAATGAGGCTTGCGCTCATAACATGCAATGACTGCCAGTTCCCACTTTTGGAGTTGTGTCACAGACAGTTGGTGCCGATCCATGCCCTAGCTTGAGCTGTTTAGCGATGCCTGCTTAGTATGGACCCATATTAGGAAAGCAGTCATCTGTAAAATGCTGGGAACACAGACGCAAATCTTTGGGAAGTTTGGGAAGACCACTGGGTCTTCAGAGGCTCAGACGAAGGGAGTAAAAATAGACTTCTGTGCTTGTTGATGCAGCCAACAGCAGAGCAGCTGCCATGCTTTGCTCGTAGCTTTGCCATGTGTGTTTGTGCCGCTTGCTCTGTAAATTTAGAGAGTGGCCTTATCTATCATCTATATATTGATCCCATCACGTGAAGTTCAATTGTATGGATGAACTGTGAGGACCTTGCTAAGAGTTTATGATATGTTTGCTCCAGAAATGGAGAGGTGTGCTATGAGCTTGGTGCAAGGTTTCTTAGCATGGAGCACTGAAATCACGAATGACCGAATAACAGATAAGATCAGCTGATGGCAAATCGGGAAGTCACTATTGATTAGTGTGTCTGGAGTAAGAACGCTCACTCATGTAGCAAGTGTGTTTACTTATGTGTGTGCAGGGCTGCTAAATGCAGTACGCATAGCAGCCAGCATGTCCAACTGTTGAGCAGTGATTTCAATTCCTCCCCTATGCTCCTTTAAAAGCACAAAATTCACTCCTGACATTGCATCTCCAATATTGATTATAGGCTGGCTCTAATTGGCATGACCCGGGAATACAGTAATTTTAAAAAAAGCGAGGATTAATTTGGTTTGATTTTTTCCAAACATTTTCCACTTTATTGTATTTGTATGAATTATAATTGCGTATGACTGACTTTTGGATGGGCTCTGAAGCACCCAGAGTGGCCGTCCTGTAAGAGGAGGTTCCCGGGTTGCTGGGTCGATCCCCAACCTGAACCTGAATTAAGGTTTTCCTGATGAACATCAATGCAGTTTCACATAAACTGAGCAAGGTTTCAGGCTCGTCAGAAGTCAAAGGTAAAGCTGGCGGTGAGCCAGATTTGACCATCCAGTTGTGAGAGGACATCTTTCCTCACAGAACGCCGCCACCCTGGCCATTTGGGTGCAATCTCTCTGCCATGAACATAAAAGAGTGTGTGATCACACGAGACAAAGCAAGACTTAATCTTGAAAAGGTGTCGGATCAACTTTGCTTCAAATTAGGCAAGGAGCTCGGTGCCTTCCTCCTGAATTTGTAAGTACATGCTAATGTTAGCTGGTGGTGCATGAGAACAGACGACCAGAATTTGGTTGGTACCATCACATCATACTGGCCATTCAAGGGAGTTGGCGACCTTGCCATGACTTACGGTCAGTAAGCACTACAGAGTTTTCAAACCTCCACAGATTTAGAGACCCCACACTTGATGAGAACAAAAGACAGATCGCACAAGATCCTTCCCCCCTGATCTTGTAGTGTGCGGTTACGTGCGGTTCACGCTCAACATTAAAAATATTGCGTGATTAAACGTGACTTCGCTGTAAACAAACATGGCTGAAGAATGGGAGACAACCTTTTTACATGCATATTTATTTCTGAAAACAAAACAACCCTGTTTACTTCGAAGTCCTTGCTTGACTCTCGTACATAGGAATTTACCTGTATTTTATTTGCATATTATTTCAGCTGGTTGGGAAAAGACTTTGGAGACTGTGCGTGAGGAGATAGATTACGGTAAGAATACATTTGTTGAATGTTGAAAAGCCATTTTCATCAGCATAACTTTTTTCATTTGATAACGTGCAAGTTACCATAAGAAAAATATGTCATGTGCAGCTAAAACCTGACAGATTGTGCATTTCCTCTTCCTAAAGAAGGTGTAATCCCATTCTTGTGACGTGTGAGGAAAAGTCAAAGATTGAACTGTGACTCGCACTATTCTGTCCTCAAGAATGTGAGCCCAAAAATGGAATAGGCCATATCAGTGTGATCGAGTCCCAGCAGTTACTAATGTTTCACTAATGTTAATGTGTAACATCATGAACCATATTAAACCAGTGTGAGTTGTTAATGCTTTGACTTTATCCTTCCAGATCTGGCGCTACAGAAATCAAAGTTAAAGTTTGCGGAAAAAGTGTCCACTGCGGCTTTTAATCATCTGCAACAAGAACTGTCAAATGACGGCACCCTGACAGACTTTGATATAGACTGTATAATAATATCCAGAGAAAGGGCAAAGAAAGCGTTATGGCTGATTGATATAGTGAGGACGAAAGGATCCAAAGCCAGCAGGAGGATGTTAATTCATCTACGCCACATTGATGCTACATTTCTTCATCAGCTGGAGCTGCCTTTAGAAGTGATGCAAACTATTGTGAATGTGGAAGTAAGTAAAACCTTAGTAATCTCCTCTACATCATCTTTATTGACTTGTGACGAGGTAGATTTCTTAAACCTGCACCGTTATAACCCTTTTGAGACTAACCAATTATTATTATATTTTTTATATTATATTATTATTATTATATCACAGCCATAGGCTACACTAATGTATATGGAATATAGTTATTTTCATGCACTTTGTTCTTCTCTGAATTTGAAAAGAAACAGAGAAAAAGGTTGAGATTCTGCAATAGATAAAGCGGGTATTAATTTATATCTAATATAAATAAGGTAACCAGAGGAGAGCCAGAGACTGAGGCTGAATGGAGAAAAATGGATCCATCAATTTGTTATGATGGTACTTCAGTGTACAGGTATGATTGTAACTAAGCTCTTTTCCAGTGTTGTTGGCATCAGTAACGATAATTTATTATAACTACAGTGCGAAACCTTTGTTTTTTCTTCTCTCCAATCAGCCTACAGTCTGAAGCAGGGAGGTTTGAATGCAGAATCTCTGGGCTGCGCTGGTCCTGTAAGGAGAGTGTCAGCTTCAGATACCAGTTTGGCAACTGGGATGAGCACAAGCTGAGGATGGAAGTGATGGGCTACACACCAGGAGGCCCCCTACTGGACGTAACAACCATCCAGGGAAAGTTGGATGAAGTGTATCTGCCACACTGGATCTATACTGGTAAGCAGCCTTGATAAAGCCAGATAAAGTAACTGATTGATGTGTTGGGCCGACCGCGTGTCGAGATCAAAGGCCCCCTCGAGAACAAAGGGAGCCCCTACCACGGAAGCCCGCGAAAATCTAAATCCCGACGCTCCCCATCGCCTCACAGGAAGTGAAGCCGTCATCACTATGACAGTGGGACATCAGAGGGGTCAGACGACATCTGGTCGGAGAGGCGCCATGGTCTTTGATCATTTGGTCATTGATTGTTATTGTAGACTAGATTGTAGAATTGTTGGTGAACCGATCGTGCCCATCACTAAACATGTTCTTTTGCATGCAGAAGTTGTCCTGCATTTTGTGTAGATTCTTCATAACAAGCTGGTGAAGAGGGTCTGTGCACAAATTCATCCTGCCAGAAATACGAGATCGACAATTAATTGATAGTCCCCAGTTTTGGGGTGGTGCCCCATCACACCTTTAAGGTGCATTTCTTGATTAGATATTGACTAATTAAACAATAATTTACCCAATTGTTGATTTTATGGTTAATATCAGTTGAAAATTCAAAATTTTAATAATTAATCATTCCCCCCCAAATTATTATGTTTTCCTTTCAACAGATGATTGATGTTATTCTCTCTACTGGGGTCTTTGCAGGTGACGACCCCACAGTGTTGGATAAGTTTGCAGTCCTACACATCGAACCAAGTGGAGATGTTGTGGAAGAAGCGTCTGAGGTCACACCGTCGCATGTCAAGTTATCTGAGACTGCTTTCTCCCTGAGAGCAGTCTTGGTGAGGCTCCAACAGTTAATACGGCCTAGAATCAACTGCAAAGTGTTAGTATTTAAGACAGACAAAGCCTTCCTGACGCTCCACATTTATTTGATCCCCTCTGATCCCGCTCTTAAAGAGGTACTGTGATTCTATGGAATGATTTTGAAGCATGATTGAAAGTAAAAATCCTGGCTAATGGAACCATGAGGTATCATCTCATCAATACAGATGTTCTCCTTTTTATTAACCAACAGAAACTGAAAGCCGAAGCATCATCCAGCGCGCACAGATTTATTAAGACACCTTCACCAACAAAGCCTTTAAGATTGGGAGATCACTTCAACCTTAGTGCCAGTTTGCCCAGTGCAGACATTCAGCCCAGGGTATGTTTGGGTCTTTGTATGTTTCTTTCTCTCTCTCTCTCTCTCTCTCACTCTCTCTCTTTCTTCCTTTCTTTCTTTCGAGTGTCATAAATGTTCAAAGGAAACTTGCGGTTGTCCTAACTTTTTTTTTTGTGTTTTATAAAATAGTAGAAACATGTCGCTCTTGCTCAGACCAGGAAAAGTCTTCCTCTCAGCACTCCTGACTTAAATTCTTTTTTTATTAGCAGCATGAAGATCCCTTGAATTGAATGAATAAACATCTTATTATGTGACATATTCCAAATAATTTGGAATGTTTTACATATTGATTGACTCACATTTGTTTTTGTTTTTTATGTGTGTTTTGCTTTGTATAAAAAAATCATAGGAACCTGAGACGTATGAGCTCCAACATGAAAGTGACCCAAATTTTTTTGAGGTTTATCTTAAAGATTGTGATCAAGACTTTGATCTCACAATTCAAAATGAATCTGGATCAGTGTGGAGTCGTTCAGTTCGACAAGGTGAGTGACAGCGATTGTGTGTCATCATCAGCTGTTTGTGAACATCCTGGTTTGTTCTTTTCTACCTACACTGACTTTTCCAACATATTACTTGCATGTTTCTGGCCATTTATTGCAGGTGACTATGGAAACACACAGCCTAAGTGCGGTGAGGATCCTTTTGATTTTTAACCAGATGCTAATGTACTGACGTACCTGCATGTACCAGGTCATGACTCTGGTGTCATTTCTTTATTTCTTTGCCGGTTGAGGAGGATGAACTTTAAGTTGTGTATGACAGTTTGTTTGTTTTCTTCATAAAATCATGAATATAAGGCAAAACAAAGAGCCAAACACGCCGCCTTCCTGCTGTCAAAAACAATACACCCCTATGTGCCATAGCTGTGCCAAATAGTGGGCACATGAAATGCACTCGTCGTTGAAATGGCTCATCATTTAAACAGCTACAAAAAAAAGATCAGCTACCAGCTATATCAACAACAACAGGTGCTTATGAAGAGGAGATTTGTTCGTGAAAATTGTTTTTGGGACTAATATAAAAACTATAAACATTTTATAATATCAGGCATGAAATGATAAGTGTGTATTTACATTCCCTGTGTAGCACAGAAACTTGTGCTGTGACTGCACCTTATATATATATTATACACCTTTATGATCTGTATTTATTGTTTTTGCATTGCTTTTGGTTTTCAGCACACTCTGAAAAAACAGGGGACCCGATAAAGTACCGTAAGGATCATTTGGTCTCTCTCATCTACTACTATTACTGCTAGTATGACTACTACCACTGCTACTACTACTACTACTACTATATATTACGATTATGATTATGATTATTATTATTATTATGTAGTAGTGATAAGCTACCAGCTAATCCACTACTACTACTAATTTATTATGATGATGATGATTATTATTATTATTGTTGATTTACTGTATTGTTTTACTTATTGGGAAATGAAATGGGCCATGTTAGAATTATAAATGTAAATGAGATGTATTTATATATGACCTCATTCACACTCACATTCACACACTGACGGCGCAGGCTGCCATGCGGGGCACCACACCTTGCACATCACGAGCCATTTGGGAAACTGTGTGTTGCTCAAGGGCACTTCAACATAAGCTCCACAGGCCAGGGGATGGAACTAGTAACCCTCTGTCTACTAAGCAGCCACTGATCCATGCAGATTCATATTTTAATAGAGGTCAGACATTAAGATGTTGAACACTGTCACTTTATTCTTCCAGATGAGAAGCTTCAAGGAGTGAGAAGTAATTTTGTGAAGAAGGTGAACGAGGAAATCATTAATCAGCTGGTGGACGACCTTCTGACGGACGGCGTCCTGAATGATGGAGAGAAAGAGGCGATACAGGGAGGCAACACCAGCGGAGACAAAGCACGCAAACTGATTGACATGGTGAAGAAGAAAGGAGACGACGCCAGCAAGAAGATGATCAGTCACCTTGAGAGCAGAGACCCCACGCTGCACAGAGAGCTCAGTCTGCCCCCTGGACCATCTGCTTAGAGCTGGGGAGAGCTGCTCTCTGCTGTGTCAGACACACAGAGATTTGTAGTTTTCCTTCTTTTTTTAACATTTGATGACTTTAAACAAGTTCACACTATGTATTTTTTGTATTTTATTTTTGTTTTTTGCAAGAGTTACTTTGTCTTCTGACCGAAAACACAGAAAAACTCTCTCAGGACTTTGCTGGTTCGGTGTCGCAGTTAAAAAAGTAGTGTAAAT
>CAESWR010002065.1:0-11704 GCA_903171835.1 Mullus surmuletus
TGAGAATACAAGAGGGCTCTCGCCCGCTGCTTGCAGCTGGTCGGCTCGGGCCCTAAAAAGAAACCCTTACAGAAACAAGAGGTCCTTCGCCCGCTGCTTGCAGCAGTGGCTCGGTCCCTAAAGAAGAAAAAAAACCCTTACAGTAACAAGAGGGCCTTCGCCCGCTGCTTGCAGCAGTGGCTCGGGCCCTAAAGAAACCCATGCAAAAACAAGAGGGCCTTCGCCCGCTGCTTGCAGCAGTGGCTCGGGCCCTAAAGAAAGAAAGAAAAGAAACCCATGCAAAAACAAAAGGGCCTTCGCCCGCTGCTTGCAGCAGTGGCTCGGGCCCTAAAGAAAGAAAGAAAAGAAACCCATGCAAAAACAAGAGGGCCTTCGCCCGCTGCTTGCAGCAGTGGCTCGGGCCCTAATAAGAAAGAAGAAAGAAAAGAAACCCTTGAGAATACAAGAGGGCTCTCGCCCGCTGCTTGCAGCTGGTCGGCTCGGGCCCTAAAGAAAACAAACCCTTACAGAAACAATAGGGCCTTCGCCCGCTGCTTTGCAGCTGTCGGCTCGGGCCCTAAAAACCCATGCAGTTTCAAGAGGGCTCTCGCCCACTGCTTGCAGCAGTGGCTCGGGCCCTAAAAAGTATTTGGACAAACTCACTATCATCCCTACCACTCTTATCCAAAAAGAGTTAATCAAAAAAATCTGCCGAAATAAATTCACATCAAAACAATATTATCCCTGTTCTTTTCCTAGTTTAAATTGGTTGAATCAACAATTACTACAGTAACTTATTTCAACATATAAGAAGTAATTAAGTTCAAAAATCTAATTAAAATGAAGTGATAAGAATAGTGAAGATTAGCAAGTCATCTTTCCCTCCCAACAAAAATCTAACCTACAGTAACAAGAGTTGAAAGCACAGAGTCAAACTGTCTTTCACACTCAGCAGAATCACAGGAGCAAAGATATCTGTTTATCCTTTGTCCAGGCAGACTTTGTCAATACCCTTCCTCCGCTGGGATAAGAGGCCTCTACTCCTGGTCATTCCTACCTTTCCCAACAGAAAATCAGAATTTAATCTGATTTTCTGTTCCAGCCGAATCACCGGAATTACCTGGTCTCTCCTGCTAACAGAACCACTGGGAGTTTAACCCGATCTCTCCTGCTAACAAGATCACAAGAATCCTTCCAGATCTTTTCTGCTCTATCAGGACGCCACCTGATACCTTCGGGGAGTCAAACCCGAAGCTGTGGCCATGGGCCAATGTGGATCCGTACGCTTCCTGCGCACACTACGCTTCCTGCGCACACTACGCTTTTTGCATAGTTTAATTACTTGCGTTGTTACTTTTAAGTTAGGAAAAGAACCATGAGTAGAGGGGAAAAAGTACGGAGCCCCAGATATGACATGGGGAAAAATATATTAAGTTGTGGCCACAAAATAGCAATTCGTTCCCACAAAGTACTAATTTGTGGCCACAAAATAGCAATTCGTTCCCACAAACTACTAATTTGTGGCCACGAAATATTAACTCGTTCCCACGAAATAGTAATTCGTTCCCACGAAATAGTAATTCGTTCCCACGAAATAGTAATTCGTTCCCACGAAATAGGTAATTTGTGGCCACGAAATAGGTAATTTGTGGCCACAGAAATATTAATTCGTTCCCACGAAATAGTAATTTGTGGCCACGAAATAGACAGTCTAACTTGCACTGGTGAGGGTCTTTTCTTGTCCTGTTCTTGTCTTCTTGATATGCCTACAGTTATTTAGGCTAATTAGGTTTGTGTTTAATACTTTATTACAACGGTAACGTTAGCTACCGTCTCACCCGACTTACAAACTTCGTTGCCATACTACCGCTAGCCTACTACACGGCGTTCTGTTGTGCAATGTGCGGTGGTAAACACATCAGAGCTGCAGCCCTGCAAGACATCAGGAGGACACTTTTCAAGTAGAGCTCAGTAGCTAGCCTACTGAGCGAGGTATGCTGAGCATAAAGCCAGTGTTCTGTGTGGCACGAAGGTGTCTCGTTTAACCTGGCTAGATCCTCTCGCTAACTTATTTGGCCTACAGCAGTGCAGACCTGATCCGGGGCCAGTTCTGTTCAGATGTTCACCTTAAAACCGATTAAAAAAGTGTCTTTCATTGCCACTGATCATCTTATTTGAAACTAGCATCATGTGTTAGAAGCTCAGCTGAGGAATACATAAGCTGCAAGCCTAATATTTAATGATGCTACCTACCGACGCCGTTTTTTGCAGTCTAGATTCTATTTACAGTAGCTCACTGTATCACGTTGCCAAGGGAACCTTTAGCCTTGATCAAAACCGTTTTGACTAAATCTGATGTCTGTTAAGTCTATAAAACTAATTATTGAACAAACATTACTATTCCTGTGTGCACGTTTTTGTAATTATGGTTATCGTAGTTCTTAGCTTTGCTGCTGCTGACAGCTAAGTTAACAGCAGCAGCAAACAGTCAACTGTCAAAACCCTCCCGTAATTGTCGAACACGAAATGAAACTAGGGCCTACTCCAGTTAGCTCAATCATGTTGTAACTAGGATATCCGCTGGATTTCTTTTTTTTTTTCATGGGCCGTTTATTGAGTTATTGACACTGCTAACGGCTAACACCTAACGGTTAGCCCAGCTAATCTAAAATCTTTGCTCAACAATTTGTTTTATAGACTTCAAACATCCGAGTAGTCGCAACAGTGATTCACGTGAAAATGTGATATAGCTAAAACCTTATCCGTATTGTCTTATTAAAATTACGTGATGATCATAAATAAAGTCATCTATGACCGCAGCCAATATGCTATCAACAATACAGTAACGGTGGAATGAATGGAGTGTTATTATGGTGATACTCAGTGTAATGACGACACCCAGTGTCATCCTCCGGAAAGTGGTGGTGAATTACAGCAGATAAATAGTTCACTATATTAGGCCTATTAATCAGTCTCTGCAGTGAAATGTGATACAATTCCTTAAAACTATTTTGTTTCCTGTTATGATGGTATGGTTGGTCCTGGATAGAACACTGATTAGAAAATTGATCAGTCTATCACAGCCTACTGATAATAAAACCATTTCACTTTGATTTATCAAAGATTAAAGTAATTTCATGGACAGTAGCCTATCAGATGCTGTTCTTCAGTAGCCTAGGATGATGTTTAAATCTGCTGCATCAACCTCAGAGCTCAACAATGTGCAGCTGTCTTTAAAAATAAATGAGAGGCAGTGAGTTCAGTGGTAAATTACATTTACACGGTATACTTTATTCATCCCTAGGAGGGAAATTCAAATTAGCCCAGTAGCTCACACGACAATGACACAAAAAAAGAAAGAAAGATGGATCAGGACCGCCAGTATTTGCAGCAACAGTATTCATAGATTGAGAATCTGGAAAATCTATTTGTTTTTAAGGCTGTTTAACTATTGATTTTACTTTCCTGTGTTTTACAGGTCAACTATGGATACTCCACTGCGAGAATTCTTGAAGGAGCGCAAATTGCAAGATGTGATTCAGAAACTTGAAGATGAATATGTAAGCCACACCAGCTGCTGTCTTTGCTTGCTCTCTCTCTCTCTCTCTCTCTCTCTCTCTTTGTATTTTTATTATAAGATTAATATTGACTATTGACTACGACTATTATATTTTAATGTACTCAATACATCATTAATACATTAAAAAGTCAAGTGTGTTTACACAGCAATTTAAAATAATTTTTCAGTCATCTTAAATTGGAAAAATATCATTTCATATCATTATCATATGTAAATGTTATCAAAAGTATGTCAAATGAAAAACAAACAATGTGAATACCTACACCCTTTATAGGTCTTAATTTCCTTTAAATATCCATTGGCATTCTATATTATGCATGTGGATGTATTGATGCGTTTATTTATTGATTGGAGTATCTTCCATTTTTTCCAGATTGATGAAACTGTCATTCCATTAATGACAGACAGTGACCGTGACAGTGACGTCACATGGGGCTGAACTTAAAAATGTGCAGCTGTGTTTACATGCAGTCAGATCTTCAGTTAGTGGAACAAGACAGTTTTCTGCACCCCAAAGGTGAGGGGCCATGTACATGACATCAGGTATCCCACTTGGCACGTTGGGGTTCTTGGAGGGCCTTATACGGTGAGCATTCCAAACACCCTGGATGTCATTTAATAGCTCCTGTTGAAGGAACAAGAATGATTTAGACATAGCCTAGCTGAAACACTGTGCATTTTTAAACAGTGACCTTTGCATATAGCAATGCAATAAAAGTTGATTAAATTGCGTTGTGGTGTGTCTTATTTTCACAACAGTTTAAAGAATCAATAGCTACACACTGTATATTAAATAAACATAAATATATAAAATAAACTCAGTGACTTAAATATGTATTTGGCCTAACGTTATAAGGTAGTGTACATGTGGCACCCTGATCATTTTAATCAGTTTATTTATTCGGAGTGTCTATTTGCACCACTGGTACAAATAGCCTTGGCCACAGCTGAGCTGTTCACACCCCAACCATAAGTTGACCTGCAAACTCATTCATTGATATATAAGTAGTTAGTGCAAACTTCCCAATTGATATAGAAGTAGCTAGTGTAATGGTTAGCGACACAGTCTTAGATGTGAGAGTCCCTGGTTCGCTTCTTGCCTGATGCGTTTTGGCAGTGATAAGTAGAAGTGTTAGTGCGCATGTGTACCAACATTTCTGCAGAGAAGTCGCGCAATTTGAACAACAATTCGGTTCTCCAACGGAGGTTTTGATTGCAACAATTATCTAGTGCACCAGGGTGTAAATAGCACACGTTGCTATACACACCAGGGTACAAATAGTATACATTGCTAATTGCGTCCATTATTCAAAATGTCTATTAGCACCCCTGGTACGAATAGCCTAGGCCACACTGCGTTTTTCGTCATCAGAAAGTAAAGAATTCTGAACGTTTTCGGCACTAATATCTGTTCAAATTAAAACAGAGATTGAAATGTTGTCTTTTGTTTTCATAATCGTTGTTCAGTGAACACATTACAACCGTCAGTTTGCTAGTTTTTAGAAATTTCGTGATCATGACGCTCAGGTATATCAACTATAAGTTTACCTGCAAACTCATTCATTGACGTAGAAATGGTTAGTGTAATGGTTAGCGACACGGTCTTAGATGTAGGAGTCCCGGGTTCGAATCTTGCCCGATGCGTTTTGGCAGTGATAAGTAGAAATGTTAGTGCGCATGTGTACCAACATTTCTGCAGAGAAGTCGTGCAATTTGAACAACAATTCGGTTCTCCAACGGAGTTTTTGATTGCAAAAATGATCTAGTGCACCAGGGTGTAATTAGCACACGTTGCTACACACCAGGGTACAAATAGTAGGCCTATACATTGCTAATTGTACCAGGGGTGCAAATAGCATCCATTATTCAGAATGTCTATTATGTCTATGTGTCTATCTGTTTGTGTTTTCAGACTGCTGTAAACAATAAATACAGAGTGTGTAACATACAGTTTCTGTGTTTCTTGCTGTGATCATAATATAGGGTATTTACCTGAATAATTGACATGAAACAGAACTGTGACAGAGCTTTGTCAACGAAATCCCCGGAGAAGAATCCCTCATCCTTCAGTTCTCCTAAAGCCGTGATCCATGGTTCGATTCCTTCTTTTCTCATCGCTCCCCACCAGCTCTCAATTCTCTGGTTTGCAGTACTTGCCCCTGTGACATAGCTTCTCTCCGCTGCTCTATCATCCACTTCATCTCTCCGTAGATACCGTTGAATGTCTGTGACAACCACGTTCTCGGTGCCCATATCAGTCCGTACGAGCCTGGGGCAGCCCCCACAGCGCTCCAGTGTCTCCACGAAGTACCCCCCGATGACTTTCGGGTCACTGTTGGTGCGAGCGGCCCGCAGCCACATGACTTTGCGTGAGAACCCGTCAATGCAACCATTAATGCATATCCCGTATGGCTTTAGTTTGTCATATGAGTCTATGTGCCACACAAAGTTAGGTCCCTGAGCAAAATATTGCCTCCTCGAGAGACGTCTGGTCCGTCGAAGTTGTGAACCAACGGGGTCCAGCAGAGAGAGGAGGATCCTGACGTCTTCTTTTCGGATACGAATTCCGTGTTGTATACACTTTATATACATCCACCGATAACCGTGATCCTTTCCAGAGCCTTGCAGTTGGTCAACAATGAAATCTATCCCGGCATCCAAGTCGTACCTACGCCGGTGCAGCGACCTGGCTCTTAATAGTCTGTGGAGATGCCTCTCGCTAATAATTACAGATTTACAATAACAGATTTTTCTTCCTCACAACACAATCTCGGTATGGATATGAACAATTTATTGAAAAATAATAATGGTAAACAAAATCAGATAACAGATCAAAACTATAAGTGATGGTAGCGAATGATGGTTTGTTTGCTGGATATTTGTTGACAGAAGGGTAAGACAGGGCAGATGGAGAGGTGAAAATAGGAAAGAAAAGACAAATTAAATCAAATAAAAATCAAATAAAATGAAAGTATCAAAATAAAAGATATTATCTATAATCTCTTTAAAAACGGTTGGTTGAGAAATTGAATGAATTAGTAAATCCCTATCGGCATCATGTCAATATCACTGTGGTGTGGAGTTGGAGGTCTTACTTTGTACCCAGGGCGACGTTTGCGTTGGAACTCCAAAGGGTCGTCTTACGGGGCTGTTGAATCTAGTAACGCTGGCGAGGTTGGCTCTCCGAGGTTCTGGTGACGTCAGCAATGTCAGGACGTCCACGTGGTAGCTCCAAAAATCCTGATGTCTTTCAGGATACGGTGACGTTCGCAGGGACATTGGGTACAAAACTCAGCCGATGAAAAATCTGCTCGGTTCTTTAATCGAATAAAAATGAAAATAATCTCCCTGGCCAGTAGATCTTATTCTCACCTTCTTCAAACTCAGACTTGAGTTTTGAAAGTTGAAGGTTCTCAAAAGTCAAATAAAAATATTAAAAGAATCTGGAAAAATGTTCCTTTCTTTCCAAGATGATGATGTAATCCTAACTAACACTTTCGGACCGATATTCTTCGGTTGCTGAATTGATAAATGATGAACCTCAAAAAGGAAACACGTACATTGATTTTACTAGATGATAATAATCATTAATGCATGTAAAAGTTCTAACATTTTCTGCAGCGTAACATATCTATAGAATATAAACCACAAAATTATAGATTATACCCTTTAAATAGGTAAGTATGATTATAAGTCACATGTCTATTGAGGGTGAACTGGCCTCTGCATGTGGAAAGAGTGTCTTAACAGTTATTATTGTTGGTCATCGGGGGTCAGTGTGACTCCTGGTGTGACCAGCTAATTAAATCAGAAATTTAAGAGTCCAGCCTACGAATGTCGTAGAACAACCAGAGTTGGACGAAATTCATCGGAGTGGTGAAATGGTTCAGGTTACAACCGAATTCGGAAGATCACATATAAGTAAGATTTCATTGGTGTGTGAATGTGATGTCCATTCCTTTGTCCCGGTTTACGTCCGAGGTCTGGTGTTGCTTCCTTGGCTTGAAAGGAAGGTTTGTTGTTCCAAACCTGATCTTTCTCGGACCTGGAAAGATTGTGTTTATATGAAAGGTAAATTCTTGACCTCCGTGTCCAGTTCAGTGCTCTTTATTGCTGGTCCAAGGAACCTCTAGCTGATCTGGCGAGGCTCATGCTGACATCTTTATTCCTTGGTGGGGAAAACAAGTTTTCTTTGGTGGAAGATTTGGTGGAGATGTTGATTCCAAATAGGAGGAGAATGGCCAGGTCTCACAGTCTGTCCTCTGTGATCGTGGTTGTCTTAATCCCAAGGAATGTCGCGTTAAACATGAGGAAAGGCGAAACTCACTACAGCTGCAGGCCTAGCAACATCCCTGGCATCAACACAACTACCTCCTGAGTATCCTTGGAAAATGTGGGCATTGATCCCACTACTTCTCACATGCTGAGTGAGCGCTCTACCACTTGAGCTAATTCACCTTGCAAAGCAGGATAAGCCAAAACAACATTAACCATAAGAGCCCATGTGACACCCAATCATATCTATCGATAAGCTATATTTCACCCATCATCTTGTAACGCTATCATACCTACAACCACTGACGAGCTGGCCGAGTGGTTAAGGTTAAGGCTGTGGACTGCTAATCTATTGTGCTCTGCAAGTGTGGGTTCAAATCCCATCCTTTTTGTCATTAAGCATCTTTTATGTGACACTCAAGTCTCAAAGTAAAAAGTTTATTCTTGCAACTGAGGCAAAAGAGTCAAGTTTCAGTGGCCCAGAATGATTCAGCCCATGTCTGTGGATAATTGGAAGCAAAGAGTGCTTTTCAGATTCTGATTCTGATGCAGCTTTAATTCTGGCACTAGTCACCAAAACCGACAACCAGCGAAAATGACCGTCAACATATACATATACTACATACATATACTTAAACGTACATACAGTATGACTGGGGGGGTAGACAGGACAGGAAGACAGAGCATGTGGAAAATAAAAGAAGTACATAACATGAGGGGAGGGGAGGAGAAAAAGACAAACCCCAGACTATGCTCTATGGAGTACAGTGTGGGAGCAGGTAAAAACCTCAGCAACTAGAGCACATACACTTTCACAACATAAAAATTTGTGACTTGCAGCAGGGGAGGGTAGTGGGGGAGTGAGGTGGACCAGTGCAGACAAGCAGCCATCTGGTCCTGCAGCCATATGAGCGCTGGTCACGGACCTGCTGGTTCATGCTGGGGGTGCAAAGCGGCGAAGGCGTGGGGTGGGGGAATGGGGGGGTGAATGTGTGTCTGTGTGTGTAGATGTGTGTGTAGGCCTGGTGAGTCACTTCAGCCGGTGTCCTAATCAGTAGCGATGGGCGGCCTTGATCAGGTCAGATAGAGTCAACAATCAGCAGGTGTTCCGGGGGAAGCAGGGAAGGAATGCGAGAGCGTCTCGCTGCAGTGTTCTTCCAGGGGAGTTGCTGGTTGAGGGAGCCAAAGCAGATAAGATTAGGGATGTTTGGGCGAGTAGGCGTATTCAATATACTCGACTACTCTCTTTGTCCATTGTGGTCCTCGAATCGATCCATTTTCCCGTGCAGAGCCGTGAGCTTCTCCAAGATGTTCTCAATATTTTGGTTCATAGCCATCATGTTGTCCAGATTGCGGTTCGCAACCACTGTCAGGTTGCCGACTGCTCTGCCCACTGCGTCAACAGCTTTGCCCACCGCTTCCACAGCTCTGCCCACTGCTTCAATCATGTCGTACAGCTTTGTGGGGCTTCGGTCAGCTGCTAACGAATCCACATTTTGTTGATAAATCCGAGCAACGCCTAATCCAATCAGCAGAAGACCTGTAATCATGGTTTCAAATAGGTAAATGTCTTCAATGTCCTCCCCAGAAAGAGCTGCCAGGCACACAACACGCCACTTCTCCAACGAGTCCCTCGTGTAACCAGCTGCGAATGTCCCGGCAGGACAGGTGGGCTCCTCAGGTCCCGAGTTTCTCGTCGAGATGATGGTGTCAATTGCGTTGAGAGACCAGCTGATCAAATCCATAATTTTAAGTTTGGGGAAGCACAAACACAAAGTAACCCTGTGACTCTGCTTTGTTTTTAACAGAAATCTTGCCTGTGGCCCTTAGGTTTCCTTAGAGAATGTGAGCATCGATCCCACTACCTCTAACATGCTCAGCTAGTGCTATACCAGTTTAGCTGCTTTCCCTTCCAAGGTTTGATAATGGATAAGTGGAAACAACATGAATGATGGACTGCTAATCCATGAATCCATTTCCCTCATCATACTCCATGACTCTCCTCTTGCTGTCAATCAAGAAAAAAGTCTTGACTGTCCCCTTGAGTTTACTCGGAGAATGTGGGCATCGATCCCACTACCTCTTGCATGCTGTTACATCCCGAGTCTAGGAGTTTGAGGGCGCAACATAAAACAACACCAACACGAGGTTCACAAACAAAAATGAGCAATTTGATTTACAATCAATCAGATATCATTAACACACAGAGGCTGTAGTGAAGCTTCTCTTCAGAGTGAGTCCAGGCCAAAATCATAAACAAAACAACCCGACTGTCTTCCCTGAAAACGCAACTAAATAAATCCTTTCTGTAAAAACAAAGGGAACAAAAATACAGCCCTCCACCTGCCTTCTTAAACTACACAAACAACAGGAGAAGATGGTTAAACTGAAATGGCAGCTCCTCCCTACTGCTTTGTGTTTATATATGCAAAGGTGTGTGATTGTCCAAGACTGTAATGCAAGTGAAGATATGTGATAAAAACGACGGCTAAACAACCAAAGAGGAAAACAGTGGCTCAACGGCTCACCAACTACACAATCACAGATCCCAACAGGCAGACAAACACTGGTACAAAGGCGCAGGCAGATACGAAGGGGGCGCGGAGGTATGTGTCTACGGACAGCAGACCTGGAGACTCGACAGCCCCGGGATTTTTTAAGTGCATTAACTTTTCGAATGAATGAAGATTATCTAGAACTAACCAACTCACATCACGTATTCCTCTGCGCCCAGCAGTGCGGTGCAGAGGAATCCCACCAGCTCCCTGTAGGGTCCGCAGTGGTTGAGTGGTTTAGCGCACCACTGTACTTTCTTTTCTCTTATAGGAAAGAAAGCATAGTTTTAAAAAACTGTCAAAAAATCCCCCAAAAATGGTAAATATAGAATAAAAGCAAAATTACCTTAACAAACATTTCATATATTTAAATTCTTATTTTTTCGTGAGTTGAAGCCTATGTGGAAGTACCAACATGTTGCAGTACCACCAGTGACCTGTAGGCCTGGCTGCAAGGCCAAAGACTGGTGACCCCCAACTTCTCACCATCATGAGGCACTTTCACTCGTTTTATTTTGTTTGTTGGAGTGACGGACCGTTGGTTCCATCACATGCAAGCAGTTCTCACACCTGCAACCATTTTATTTGGTTATCAAAGTTTTCCAGCGAAGAGAGTGTGTGACTTTGAATGTATTGCGAGTGCAACTCATTTGTGTTTTCTTTTGTGCATGTATATCCTTCAAAACGGTACAATATGTTAATTGGTTATTAAAAGGAGGCAGTAATTTTCATTCTTAAGTCTGTTGTGTTGTATTTATGTGGCCTAAGAATTAATTATTATGCATGATATTACAGTTAAACTAAAGAAGAAGAGAACTCAAGGGACCGTTTCTTCTTTAAGATAGTAAACAACCAACACATGTCAAAAAGAGCTGCTGAGAACCTACGATGGCCGGCAATCAAACCCGGGTCAACTGCTCGGAAAGCAGCTATGCTCACCACTATACCACCATCGCAAATAAAACCCCATTTTGTTGGTTCTGAGAGAAACTTTCCTCATTGGGGTTCCTACTTTGAAACCTTCTAAAGCACCAAACTGCAGTGACTTTGAGGTTCAGATGTTAGCCTTCATTTCTTCCCATGTTTGCAGTCAGTAAAGCCTCAAACACGGAGCATGTTGGTGGCTACTGGGAAAGTCCAAGTTGGTCCCATGATGATTTTCTTTCCTTTGTAAGTCTGTCCCCCCCACACCCCATTTCTCCACACTTCATTTTTACCGAAGTTGCACTTCCTTGTACGGCTCACATAGAAGGCCTCACACCATTTTTAGCAATAACATATAATCCTTTCTAAGTATCATATTCTTTATAACTCA
>CAESWR010002067.1:0-12395 GCA_903171835.1 Mullus surmuletus
CATCAGGTTTATTTTTTTAATTTATTTTATTCAATTGTAGAATATTCTTATATTTAAGGCTAAAATGTATGTAACCCATTGGTTAATAATAAATGGGTCAGTTTTTCTCATAGCCACTGTTGCTGACTGTTGTTCTCTGTTTGAGTAATATCACTTCATCAAGCCTTTTTTTACATTCCATACTACAAAATAAGTAATCAAAGTATGTATAATTCGTGCTGATATCGTATCGGCCCAATATCAATATCGGCCAATACTGAAGGCTGCAATATTGGTATTGTATCGGAAGTTCTTACCTTTAAAGGGGCCTCCTTTAAAATCCAGTGCGACTCTTCCTTCTTGTGTCAAATAGCCAAACCATTCGCCATTCTTGGCATCAGAAAACTGGCGGGCACATGTAGAGTGCATTAGAATTTGTGGATTCCTCCAAAACTTTACCTTCAAATAACGTGTTCACTACTGAACTTACGTGGCTGAAAGTGTAGTCATACACGTGGTAGAATCTCTCCAGCAGCTCCGGTTTCTTGGTTTGGCTGTGGGCCATGAGGAAGGTGATGAGAGCCTCGCAGTGAGGCCACCATAGCTTCATGTTCCACTCCAGCTGCAAAGCGCACACACACCAAACACACCTCAAAATCTGATCTCATGTATACAAGAGTCCGTTCACAAAACCATCATCAAGATTTCAAAGTCAACAAAGGGATGTGTGGGACATTCGTTTTTCACATGATGCATTGAGTATTTCTGTAGTCTGAATTGCTATTACGACAACTCAAAACACTGTATCATGTAATGGTATTGTTTTAACACTATTTAATTTAACAAAAGGGGTGACTGATGCACCTGTGTGGGGCAGTGACCGTCCACATCCAGGAAGTAGAAGAGCCCACCATGGTCTTTATCCCAGCCACACTGATAGGGGAGCTCCACAAACTTGTCTATGGCTGTCCTCTGGAGCTGACTGTCCCCCCACTCCGCGCTGTACTGGAGCAAGAACCAGCCTGCTTCCAGGGCATGGCCTTGCATCGGCAACAGGGAAAGTAGACGGGTAAATGATGATGTACGCGAGTAAGGACACAGAAGAAGAAGAAGAAGAAGAAGCAGTACAAGTACAAGAAGTACAAGAAGCATAAATCAGGCAGCCCGGTGTTTACCTGGGTTCTGCAGTCGGCCCTGGCAGCCCGGGAGCTCTGCACCCTCCTTTGACACATTCTCTAAGATAGCAGTGCCATCTCTCTGCGCCAAGACATTTGCAGTAAATAATATTAGTATGCTTTAACAACAAACACGCATTTAAAAGAGGCATCTGACAGTGGAGACTCGAAATGAAATCCAATCTGTGAAAAGCCACAAGTGAAAGGGTCACAACTAGGCATGTCCCAATACAACTTTTTCAGTTCTGAGACAATACCAATATTGCAGCCTTGGGTACTGGCCGATACTGATGACAATCCGATTGAATATCAGCACGAATCATACATACTTTTATTACTTATTTTGTAGTATGGAATGTTAGAAAAGGCTTGATCAAGCCAGCAACAGTAAGTTGTACAGTAAGAAAAAGATCAAGTCTGAACACAAGTAGCTCCAAAGCTCTTGTTAATATCACCTCATGTGATGTTTTGGGACTTCAGACAGTGTGTGTTTGTACCTGGACGTGTTGCAGAATCTGCCCGACACACCAGCTGCCCAGCTCCTTGTACTTCTGCGCCGCTTCCTGTCCCCGGCCCTCAGTCAGCTGCTGCACCAGACACAGCAGCATCATGGGTACCGCCATGCTGTCGGTGGGCACATCACCGGGCATCTGGGGCCGACCCAGCCCCGACGGGTCCACCCGGACCCAGAAGATCAGCTGCTCCATCATCTGCTCGGCTTCCAGCTAGACACAAAGCAGAGCAGAGGGCAGCCAATCAGAGAGGCTGTGACGTCTCGCTGCCGGGAAGGGGAGGGCGCCTTTGTCAGGCTGAGACACGCTCCGGCGGCAGGTCTCAGAGTTTCGGCAGAAGTGAATCTTTTCGTCAGCAACATGGAAGCGGACTGACACACCGCTGAGTGAGTTACTGGCTACAACTGGGATCGTGTTGAACTTGACTTGATCACAGTTTGAAGAGCAAGTGTTTCCGTTCTGCAGCCACAGCAGAGGAATGTGTCCCAAACGCAGTAACAATGGGAAGTTATATACAGCAGGACAAATAAGATGGACACATTTGAGAACTTGGCCCACTCACTTGTCTGAGGTCCTATAAACAAATTCCAACAATGAAGTGGAGTGAAACACCCGGCCTCTTTCATTGCCAAGACTAAACCATGCACCTATTTTGACTTACAGGCATATTTTCTCTCCATCTTTCATAGCAATGTCAGCAGATTCGTATCAATTGATCTGTCAAGAACAGTTAATTAAGGCTGGGTATCGGTACTCGATACTCATTCAGATACTATCAGGTATCGTCCAAAACAACCCAGGACCAAGTAGAATCGACACTGCGGCTCTCAACCGATACCTGCAATCGGTTGCTTTTGTACCCAGATCTAGAAAAAAAATTTGTTTCTATGGTTTTACTCACAATCACCACGAGCGTAATTTGAGCACTTTCAAAATGTATGTGTAAAAATGTTTGGATGGGGAGGAGTGGTGACATTTGCAGAACTGATTACTTTCTATTTGCATGATTAATATTAAATAAAGTAACAAAAAGTATCAAATGAAGTACTCAATTGGTATTGGTATCTGTATCGTTTAAGGGTACTGGTATCGGTACTGGTATTGAAAATCTTTCAACGATACCCAGCCCTACGGCTAATAATATCAACCTACTCTGGTTGGGACAGTTTCTTTGTACTGTTACCTGCATGTCCTTGTTGCCGGTGACCCTGCTCAGTTCATCAACAGCCATGATGTAGAAACACTCGCTGAATATGGTCCTCTGGACTTTCACCGCTTTGCCGTCTCTTGTAAGGCAGAAGGCGCACTTCCACGGGCTGCCGCTGCCGGGAACTCGGGCAAATTTTCGGAGGAAAGCTCCCCCTAATAACACAAACGTGGAACATGAGGCGGAGAAGCGCAAGGACTAGGGGTGTTCTGATCTGATATTGATATCGGATATCATTCCGATATCAGAAAAAAAAAAAAGTATTGGATTATATCGGCCTGCATCTAAAATCTCTCCACAAAAAGCACTCCACAAGCAGTCCATTTCAGACTCCGCTCAGGCACTTCTAGTGGAATCTGCTTATGTTTAAGATAAACTAGCAGTAATTTTGCACTAAAAAAAAAATACCGGTATAGATTTTTTATTAGATTTAGGGTCTTCTTGTTCTCTGTTTAAGTAATATCACTTGATCAAGCCTTTTCTAACATTCCATACTGCAAAATAAGTAATAAAAGTAAGTATGATTCGTGCTGATATGTATCGGATCGATACTCGACCGATACTCAAGGGTGCAATATCGGTATCGGATTGGAAGTGAAAAAGTTGTATCGGGACCCCCCTAGCAAGGACATTATAGTGTTTTTGACAAAAATGGAATACTTCTTCAGTGACGAAACCTAGTGTTGCCAACTTTTCGAACACTTCATACGGCTTCTAAGACAATCCCTGATGAAAATGCGAGCGCAGCTGTTTCCTCTGTACCAGCGACTCATTTACTGCCATCAGTATGAAAGTACAGAACAAACACCCATCATGTCTGCTATTAATCACTGCTGTACAAACCGTGGCACTGCACCATCTGCCACCAACACGAGGGCACGCTGGACTTTGACGTCACCACTGAATCAATATCTCCACTCTGAACACTGTAGATATTTTAGGTGCAAAACCACAGAATGAAGCTTTACACTGATGCACATACCGGCTTTCGCTGCTTCAAGGATTTCAGGCCTGCGGAAACGATCCATAGTTCGGTATAGACGACAGTACATCCACACCTACGGGGGTTTAGAAAATAAATAAATCAGGGCAAATTTGTTTTTACAAAGATGCTTCATGACCAAACAGTTTTGACTTACCTGTCTTCCCTGCAGCCAGACGTACTTCAGCTCATCGTACACCTTCCCGTCCCTCCCGAGACAAGTGAAGAAGCCCCTGAAACAGGAAGCAGACGTGCTGAGTAACAATCTGGCATCGTAGATAACCTTGAACACAACCGCTGCTTGAATTCCCGGAGCGTTACTGTACCCATGCTCGGTGTCGTGAGAGTATTTCAGCCAGAAGTCCACAACGCTGTCCAGCTCTTTGTGAATGCGATCACGACACTCCCTCAGCTTCTCCGCAGACATGGTTCCTTTCAGAGAGACGGTGAGAATCAGCTTGAAATTTCCTGAACACCTCGTCTAAATGATCATTCAAATGTTTAATGAGGCACATATTCAGAGGGGGTTTCATACATTTTAAACATTTATCACTTTGTAGGTTTAACTCTATTGCACTACTGCCTTCATTTGTATATAATGTTTATAGACTTCTTTATTTTCTTTATACAAGTATTGCCACAGTGTTTGTGGCATGTGTGCTGTTTTATTGAAGCTGGCTTTGAATTTCCCTCAGGGATCAATAAAGTATAATCTATCTATCATCTATCTATCATCTAGAACATGGCTTTATCCTTTCCGCCCTGATAGGTGTGTGCCTATTGATCATTGTTTCCCATGTGACTCCATTTGGTTTTAAAGCTTTTAAAGAATTGACACACTACACATACCGTAGTCTTTCAGAACTCTCTTAGACTCTCTTAGTTTCTCTCTTTTTATGCATGATTAACTACTTTCAGCAAGTTTTATTGATGACACGGCTGAAAGTCTTCCTTCCGTGAGTGCAAATTTGACCTGGTGTGTTTTAGTGTGTGCTAAAATTCCAGGTCACATATCTGGAGGCGGCTTGTGATGTCTGCAGCACAAGCTGCTATCATGAAAAAGAAACAATTATGTAAGATTAACCGTTTGGTGCGGTGTGTGTCGACTGTTTGAGATAGAAAGAGTAAAGAAGAGGCTGCTAACAAAGAAGAAAAGCTGCCAAGTTGTCAGCACAGATAGTTGTATCAACTCTACTTTATAAATGCCATGATGTGAACTTTTCCACATTGAACAAGGGTTTAAAGACTAAAACAGGTATCTTTGCGCTCAGTGTCACCACTGAAGACGCCACCTTGGTCTCACCGAACCTCCTGCTGCTCTGTGACTTTTCATTTCATGCCATTTTTTAAACTGACTCTTTACAGATCATGTCAGGACACAGTTACTCTCTTTTGTTAAATGCACGTGACCACTTTTTATTACATTTAACCGACCTGAGAAAGAGGTCATTCTGCATAATGAATACTTGCAACTTTTGAGACATGTTGCACATAAGATGACTATTTTAAAGTGTAATGTTAGTTACATGCTTTTAAAACTAATTTAAGACCCAATCTAAAACTTGTACATGTGCATATATTAGAATGTAGTTTTATAATCAACCTGATCTATGCTTTTACCATAAAAAAACACATTTACTTGCATACAAATGACGTAATCACACACATCTGTTGAGGGTTTTATATGCATTTCACATATTTACGCCAAATATATGCACTATTTTTGCATATCTAAGTGATGGAGCAACAATCAGAAGTCAGCTGGAACGCAACACTGGGAACGTGACGGATGGTTTCCGCTACGTCTCCTCGGTTTTTCCCCCTCAAAGCGATCCGTGTGCGGAACATTGCAAAAACACCACCAAAGGGATTTAAAGTGTTTATCCGGTGGAATTCCAAATAATCGCAGATAAACACGTCCCTACCTGGTGTCGGTAGAAGCAGCTCGTTGGCGCGCAGCTCAGCCTCCCTGCGCTGCGGCGGCGTGTGGTGACCGCTCATCATATGACCGGGGATGAACCGGCGGCGCGCCGGGAAGAGGAAGCGGAAAAAGCGGATCCCTGACAGCGCCGCCCGCTGCAGGCAAACACGGGAAACGACCGTGAAATCATCGCTCGTCGATTTTTTTTAGAAAAGGTTTAAAATGTGCGCGTCACGTTGTTGCTGTTAAATGTGTTCAAAAGAGGCTTAGAAGCGTTGACGGAGCGCGAGGACGCGCGCGAGGCGGCGCTCACGTGACAACCGGAAGCAGCTGAGTCAGCGTTTGTTGTTTGTGTCAGTCGGTGAAAAATGTGACATAGAATTAAAGCCCCACAGTGGTCATTGGAATACCATAAGCAGCAGAAAATGAGTAAAATAACGGATTGTTTTTTTTTTAAAGATGAAAAAAGCACCCCTACAAGTTATAGTCATATATATCTATATAGACTTTTATATAGTTTTGCAAGCCATATTTTTAATATAATCACATACCCTGTTTTTTATTTTGTGTTATTATTACCATTATCTATCTATCTATCTATCTATCTATCTATCTCAAAAGTGGCCTCTTTCTCTCATATAGCCACCAGGGGGAGGCCTTGTTTTCAAAAAAATATACATTTGCTATGAGAAAATGAGCCAACCGCTTTGCTTGATTTATTACCTCATAGATCATGAATCAGGCAGGCTATGGTCTTGTGATGTGTGACAACCTGTTGGTGGGTTCCGTCCACTCTGCTGTGTGGCTTGGAGTAAAAAGTTTTACCTCCAGCTGCAAAAGATCAAAAAGGCAACAGCCCAAACCACCATCATTCAGTCCACAACTTCATAGGTGATGTCAATGATCTTTATCAATATTCTGTGGATTTGTCTGTGTGTCACCTACTGGCTTGATTTCTCATCTCACAAAAGATTTTAGATCAGGATCACTGTGGTATCTGACAAAGGTGAGGTAACATTCTTGTAAAATAATGATAGTGACTCAACAGTGGAAAGCCCTTTCTTACACAGTCCCTCCTGAGATGTTGTAATGAGAAGACACCTATTAAGTGACACACTGATGGTTTTCATCATATTGACTTGGCCAACAACAGTAAGAAACTCACATCCGTTTGTTTAACAGAACTGGGAAGAGACATTCTGAGTGATCATCAGGAAAGACTTTATAGATAGTTTGTTGGGGTTTTTTTTCAAACCCAACCTTCATTTACCTACTTTCTTCATCAAAATGGCTGGGAATTTGATCAGCAACATAAATAGCGTTATTGGTGCAGCTATTTTTTACGTTGGTAAGTGACACAAAAAATAGCAAGAAAATAATTTCAAGTTTTTTTTCCCCAATTATTGATTCATTTTTTTCCTTTAGCTGCCACTGCTTTAATCACCGCTATTCCTGTCATCCATATTGCTCTAGGTAAGTTTGCTACCCGTCTCTTATTAGATATTTGATCATTTATTGAGATTCATAGAATTGAATGCAAATCAGTAGAGGACATTGTAGTAATCTGTAATACTTGGGGCAAAAATTCTTAACATATCTGCATTTTTTTGGAGTTCTGACTTTAATCTCATAATTCTGAGATCCAACTAAGTAATTCTTTCCTCCAGTGACATAGTAAGCGCTATGAACAGACTTTCTACATTTGTGACTCTTTGGTGAGCTATGAGCTTTGGTTCCTCTGGCATTCGTGCTGCCATGGTCACAGCACACCTGCTTTGACTCAACTGATTACAGCTGCCTTTCAATCAAAGCAAAGACAGCAAAGGCAGCAACCATAAAGGCTCCAGTCCCACATTCACCATTTGCAGTTGTATTGTAACACAGAGTTGCTAGAATTCAAGTCCACCTTGGACTAAAAACCTACTTGAGCACACCGGAGAACTGATTTGTGAAGACAGAGAGTGCCTTATTGCAGCACAAGCAGTCAACATCATGGATGGAAGCTTGGTCCAGCAGATGGTATTGGAGAGAGAACCATGCACCAATGCAAATCAAGCCATCATGTTGGATGGTCACTGCTCGTCAGTCTTGCACACACGCAACCAAAGACCCAATCAAGTTTCACTTCTGATGTTGTCCAGCGTTCCTCTGATCCTGGGTACCCTATGAAATTGAATACTGTATGTCCACCACATCCAGTCCAGCCTGCAGTGCCTCCATGAAGTTTTTGTGGAAGAAGAGAGGGGCTCATCATGGCTAAAGGTGGCAGGAGAATGGACTTTGTCAAGGGTGAGGCGGTGACTCTCCCGTGGTTGGATTCCCCAGTAAACATGTGGATTTAATCTCTTGTTTCCTGGAATAATTCCAGTCATCAGAGAGCCCTCAGCAGGTTCATCCTTGCCTCCTTCCTAGTGGCTCCTTTAGAGCCACAATATCTACAGCCATCTCTTTGGAGAACCTTTTCATCTACTCTACAATCTAAATATTCCCTAAAGTTACATGGGAAATACTTCAAATGAACACCAAATAGTTGGAATGAATGGTTGGGTATAAATTATATCCTCAATAGAAACGTGTTGTCTGTTATCCATATACCTGTGATGTGTGTGTGTGAACAGGTGCAGCGTACCTGCATGACTGTCCGGTGGCGCCACTCATCCCAGTGTACGTGATGGTGGGAGGGATCTTAGCCCTGGTGATGATGGGCTTGTTTGTTCTGAACAGACTCCTCTGTCCAGCCTGGTCATGCCAACTCACATGGACTATGTCGGTCTTCTGCCTGCTCTGCCTCTGCTTTGCGTGGTTCATTTTTGGTGAGTAATGAATGGGAATCTCCATCTGTAGATTAGTCCATGGAACCTCATCTGACTTGCATGCTTTACTTGATTAGGTGTGAGTGGGAAATGTGCGAATTGACTGGCTTCATTTTGTTTTACCAGGGAGCTACCAGATCTATTCTGTGTATCCACCCAACTACAACAAGAACATCACCACCATTGAGCCAAACGGCACCAGCGGCATTTATAATACAGCTACATCTGAAAACAAGTTCAGCCTGTCCTCTGAGAACCAGAACCAAAGCTTTACAAACAGCAACCACACTTGGAGCAACACAAACAATCAGACTTTGCTGAGGCTGATTCAAATGTTGGATGTCCGAAATGAGACCGACTTGGAGCACTTCGTCTCTCCACAAATGAGTGCAGTCGTGGCTGCATCGCAGTATTGTAACCGGTCCTTGTACCTGTTTGCTTTCTGGACCACCACAATGGTGTTTGTGTTTGTAGGGCATGCCCTGGTGATCTACATTTGTATTTCGGGTTTCATGAAATTTGCAGATGTTCTTTCAAAGTACACATTTTGATGTCAGACTTTATCTGTAATGGGCAAGTTCAAAACTCTGCAGCTGTAAATAAAACCTGAAGGAATAAAAACAAAAAATGATCTATGGCAACTTGTGGTCTGGGCAAATCTTAATAAATATGCACTTTGTAATTGCCCGTCAATATTTTGAATTATTGCTGTGAAGAACTTGAGAAACAGATTTAATAATTTCTTTCTCAGTGGTGATCGTGAGGAACAAAGTGTCTTACCTCCGCAGACATCCTGAAAAAGCTAAAAACTTACAAATGACTTTAGTATAACTGAATTAACTCGCAATATCAGCAGGCATGTTTATTACATCCCACAGAGGTTGGGAAGATGGATGAGGCTTCTCAAGAGCATAACAAAAAACAAATTCAGTAGTTTCATCTGCTATTACAGAATGCCATCTAGAGGTCAAACCTTTAAGGACTGTCTCGGCAAACTCTTATTTTTTGGGGGTACACATTTCTTTTTAAGAGTTGATTTTAGAATGAGAAAAGATTACTGCAAAGATTTTGGCTTGCAGCGAAGAAAGTTCAGCAACCCCCCCATTGTTTTGTGTGACAAAGATGAATGGCTTCTTTGAGCGTTGTTATTTTCTCTTAGTTTCATTTGGGTGCCTGAGGGATCATGATTATTTAATCCCACTGATGCTCAACAACAGAAGATAACCTAATACTGGTGTTTGGCATACCTTCAAACTACACCAGTATCTCTGGGAAAGTAGTAAAACAACACTCACCTAAATTACTATATTTCTTGATAAAGTATGGGGACAAATAGTTTTCTCAGACTGCCTGGAGAGGAAAAAACTAATCTTCCAGAAGACTCACCTTTGATTTTACATGTTGGCACAAACACTTCTGTCTGCTGAGTGAGTACACTGGTAATTTTTGGTAGCTTCATTCTCTGATTTCTTCAGGGCTTCACATTGTAGTCTGGGACAAACTTGGGTCAAACATGAAAATCAGACATTATAGAACTTTAAAGGTTAAAGTCTCATTTCCATCTTTCATCTCATAAAACCTTGCTAAACTGAATTGCAGGTGATCGTCTGCAGAGCCAAACAGGACCTTTGAAAAACAATAAGGTTTTTAAGGAGATTTTCTAATGTCATCAGGGATATTTGGCGCTGTTCACTACTGACAAGTGATAAAGCTTTACACAATGTTCAGCAGGAACTTTGAAGTTGATGAATGGAAATTAAACTAGGAATGCACACTTTCTGCTTCTGGAGACACCTTTACACTTCCATACTTCATGTTAACATTCACATTATTTTTCAAAATCACACACACTTCAGACAGGAATGATCTGTAAATTGAACCACTGAGTTATGGCTGGCGGACACCTACCAGCTGTACTTTGTATTTAAATATTTATACACTTTTCTGATTATTCAAATGCATTTTATTAACATCTGTTAAAACATTAATTTAAACAATAGTCGGCGTGATTGGACTGATACAATCCAAAATGTAATTACAAACTCGAAGGTCACTGTAGCAGATTCCTTCATGCAATATTTCTCAAGAAATATAATGCAAATGTATCCCATGACTCAAACCATCCAACAAGTTCAGTTACATTGGGTCCAGTAGATTTGTATAATCCTCTACAAATAGAAATTAACACAATGAAAGTATCAACATTCCATAATGCATGTACAAGCAACAAGATGCTGACACATACAACTGTGGGACTGATGGAAAGTACAGTTCATGTCTTCACATGTTTGTGAGGGCAGCCAGTTGCCGCCTGCACTCAACTGTTCTACAGTTCAGCAGCACTCCATGGTTGTTAGTATCAGGTTCTGTAATTCTCACAGTAGTTCCTCAAATACACAAGTCTGTGAGGCTGGAACTTCTCTCGACACAGGGGGCACTCTGCCTGTACAAGGTAAAAAGAAGCAATAATGTTACATTTAAATTGTTACTGAAAGCCCTTTATGTTGCCAACACTTGCATTGACACCTGCTTTATGATCATCTAATGCCAACAAGAAGAAATCAACAAAACATGAGGATTTTGAAAATAAAATGATTTAAAATGTGAGCGTTTAAGCAAACAATAATGTGTAATTGTTTCCTACCACATATACTATTTGTTATTTTGAAAGGGAAAGAAAACACAGACATTTGACCCATTTGCACACAAAAGTGCCTGTAAATGGCCCCGTTTCTATTTCTTAGCAATTAACTGTTTTGCATCAAAATTGAGTATAATCACTGATTACACACCATAATGTAAGCCTCACCTTGGTGTTGCACCACTCTGCAATACACTCCCAGCAGAAAAGGTGTCCACAGGGAGTGGAGGTGGAGTTTCTCCTCTCCTCCAGGCAGAGGATACAGCGAGCTGCCCTGGACCCGGACTTCTGAGTGTGCTGAGGACTGAAAACACATATTCTGTTCTTTGACTGCTGTAACATCTGCTGCTGATGAAGTTATTCTCAAAAACTGCAGATCAGACTGACATTGTGTTGTGAGAAGACCATTTTAACTACAAACACATTTACATCCATGTCAAGGGAGGTTTATAAGATTTGGATAGGGCTGAACTTCAAAAGAAGGGGCTGGTGTACCTTATTTTTCAGTCACCACAGTCAACAAACTAACTCAATTGAGAAATAAGGTATATCAGGCTCTTTCATGAGAAATACATAGAATCCACAAACTCGATGGTATAAACTTGATGCGTGTGTTGATATTGTGATCCTCTCCTCCTCTCTTCTGGTCAACAGTGCCTACCTGGCACCGAGGTTCCTGTAAAGCTTCCATTCCTGCCTGGCTCTCTGTCTCTGTCGGAAGTTTTTGAACTGCAGAAATACAGTGGTGAGCAGCTGGAGGATCGAGAGAGCTCCCAACAGCCTGTAGCTGCTCCTGATGCTCCTGTCATCACTATTTCCACCCACAACGCGCACCTACAAAACACACACAGAAATCAATGTTGGCAACTCTGGTGGAGTAAGTCAGTGTTCTGGCAGTGTGGGATCTTTCTGCGAGGCACCAAAAAATAATAAGCCTCATGATCTGAGCAGGAAAAGGGATTTGAGGGAATAATGAAACTTAATATTGTCAAAATGTTGGCTGGAGGAGAGAGGGGGTTCATCTCTGCAAGCTGTGTATGATAACATCATAGTCTGTAAAAGTCATCTATTATCTTCTCAATAGAAAGCACTGCCTTGACTCATCAACATGCATTTTAGTCTAGAAAAGGAATAAAAAGAAAATACAATCACAATTTTTCCTTTG
>CAESWR010002068.1:0-13603 GCA_903171835.1 Mullus surmuletus
CCTCAAAAGCTGCTTTCGCTCAGATAGAGCTGTTTTCGTAAAGATGTGTTTTCTCCAGTATCGAGATAAGGTGATTCATACTTTCATGTGGCAATATTAATTTTCAATAAGATAGACTGATTCAACATCAAAATTTAGTCATATTAGTTTTTATATTGAAAGGACTGCCTGCTCCAATATTATACCCTCAAACGCTTTTTCGCTCTTTGATAATGCTGCTTTCGTAAAGATGTGTTTTCTCCCTCATCGAGACAATTTGATTCAAAATTTCATATGGCAATACTCAATTTCTATGAAATAAACGAATTCAACAGCAAAATTGAATAATGCTGCTTTTTCTATTGAAATCACTGCATTATCCTATGTTCTACCCTCAAACGCTTTTTCGCACTTAGATAATGCTGTTTTCGTAAAGATGTGTTTTCTCCAGTATCGAGACAGGGTGATTCAAACTTTCATGTGGCAATACTAAATTTCAATAAGATAGACTGATTCAACATCGAAATTTATTCAGACTGGTTATTATATTGAAATGACTGCATGATCCAATATTTTGTTTTCAAAAGCTGCTTTCGCTCAGATAGAGCTGTTTTCGTAAAGATGTGTTTTCTCCAGTATCGAGACAAAGTGATTCATACTTTCATGTGGCAATACTAAATTTCAATAAGATAGACTGATTCAACATCAAAATTGAATAATGCTGCTTTTTCTATTGAAATCACTGCGTTATCCTATATTCTACCCTCAAACGCTTTTTCGCACTTAGATAATGCTTTTTTCGTAAAGATGTGTTTTCTCCAGTATCGAGACAAGGTGATTCAAACTTTCATGTGGCAATACTAAATTTCAATAAGATAGACTAATTCAACATCAAAATTTAATCAGACTGGTTTGTCTATTGAACGGACTGCCTGCTCCAATATTATACCCTCAAACCCTTTGTTGCTCTTTGATAATGCTGCTTTCGTGAAGATGTGTTTTCTCCCGCATCGAGACAAATTGATTCAAAATTTCATATGGCAATACAAAATTTCTATGAAATAAACGAATTCAACATCAAAATTGAATAATGCTGGTTTTTCTATTGATATCACTGCATGGTCCAATATTCTTACCTGAAGCGCTTTTACGCTCATAGATAGTGCTGTTTTCGTTCTGATGTGTTTTCTCCCCTATCTCTCAAAACAAAATGACTAAGGTGAAACACGGTTGTGCATCTAGTTGACTGTCCAGGGCAGGATCAGCCCACCAAGATAATGTGAACTGTCTATAAACACTCAACAATGCTGAGCTCATGTTTAATGCCAAAGGTTTGATTATCTTACTTTTTCTTGTATTATTTGTTATTGTGGACGAATGCGTGCTCTGGCTGGAGCATGCGCGCGCATAAACATAAACACAGGCATGCACGCACGCACACACGGAATACACACACTGTGTGTTCTCCCACCTCTTGTCCATAAATCACACTTCCACACAACTTCCAATCACACAACTAGTTTTATACCATTTTGTTTGGAAAGTCCTCACATGTTTTTGTACTTGTCTTTGGATTAAATTCAGATGTTACCATCTCATACCTTTTTTTTCCCCCCTGTCAAATGTGAAAATCTTTCCAGTTCAGAAATATCCATCTTTGGGCAAATTTTGAGTCCAGTGGTTTTGTCAGGGGGTACTAGGGCTTCACAATTTGATCAACTTTGTGCGTTTCAGCATGTCGGATGATTTTCTCTTTTTTATCTACTTGATTTTTATCTACTTGATGCAAAAACAGTCATTGGTCTAAGTGCTTTAAAATGATAATATGGATGACTTTTTTCATACTTTCACAGCATTCCCCATGCCAAATGTTAGATCTTGTGACCAACTTCAGGACTGACCATAACTATTATTATAGATTTTTAAAGTAATGTATCTCTTTCATGCCATTTTGGGAATATTAATCCCCATTTATAAATGACAAGAAGCACAAAGAATGAAATGTTTTCTGTGTACTTAGTGCAAAATGATATTTTTGGCTTTGCAGTGGGCTCTTTCAAATGTTTGGCTCATTTGTCCAGCTTTTTTGGCTTCGAATAAAAGTAAAAGTTCAACATAGTTCCCTGCGGCTACCTTGGAGCCGTCCGCGAAGCGTCCGTGAGCAACACTTTCACTGACTTCCACTTCAAAATCCCCTAATCATTTAAAGAGGTCTGAATGATCTTGGAAATTGTCTTCTTCTTCTCATTATTATTATTATCATTATCATTATCATTATCATTATTATTATTATATTAAACCTAACAAGTTCAGACACTCAACAATGCTCATATTTAATGCCAAAGAGATACACGTTTGATTATCTGCCATCTGAAGCCATGTACATCTACACCTTTGAGGCTACTGCACGTGTGTAAACATTCTTTACTGAAACCATAAACAAAACCCACCCCGCCAAAAATTGTTTTGATATCATGCGGTTATTCTTTGATGTCTTACCCTCTGACTCTGATTGATGTCTTTCGATCTGTGGCCCTGACTGGACTCTCTTTATTCTGTGTATGATTTTTTCCCCCCAAGTGTGACATGTTGAGTGAGTTGAAGACATATTACTTTCGCCGCGTGGTAGGACAACTATTGAGGATATTCATACACATGAAGTTTACGGTATGTCGACAGTACAGCTGTTGCGTTTTTGTTAGTGCGAAATAAAAAGTGATGCAGCGGAGTAAATCGCAGTATCCGATCGACACCATAAGCAGCTTCTGCAAATTAATGTGGACGAATGTGTGCGCTTGCGGGCGAACAGATGTTGAGGAACTCTCCATATGGCTTCCTGTGGACGTCTGCGGTATGGCCACATGTTATTCAGAAACTAAACTGGCTAGAATTCTCAAACAGAACATTTGGAGAGGGTAATGACAGAAATCAAACCATCCCATCAAATGTAGAAAGATAAAGCTTTCCTAAAAATGCCCATTTTTACAGTCACTATTCTAGGAAAAGTCCTCCCATTTTTGCTATAGACTCTATAGCAAACACAGTTTAAACTCTATAGCAAAAATAGACTCCAGACTTCTGGGACAGAACATTTGGAGATGGTAATGATAGAAATCAAACCATCCTATCAAGTGTATAAATACGAAGCTTCCCCTAAAAATGCCCATCTATACAGTCATGATTCACTGATATACATGCAATTTGGGATGAAAGAATGAGGGTTTATGGATAAGGCAGCCTTAGTAAAAATCAACTATTAAAATTAGAGGAATGTTTGAAGGGAAAAGAAGCAAAAATCAAAGCCAAAAAATATGTTAGCGGACAGAGTGTTGAGGAGATTGACGATCGGAACAGGTTTTTGGAGTAAGGTTTTTGGTGGGCTGTCAAGTCAGTTGAAGAGATGCATTACTTTCGCTACGCGGTTGGAGCGTAGATCGACATATACCCAAAGCGGCAGCTGCCTGGTTACATTCACACTCCTCAATCTAAAAAGCTGTCGTTTCTGCCCAGCCCCAGTCTTGGCAGTCTTGGCAACTTTCAATAAAAAAGACAAAACCAAAACCAAAATCGATTCATGTTGCTTTGTATATTGAAATCAATGCACATCTCAATATTATGAAATACTGCAGTTATCGTAAAGATGTGACTACTCCCTCATCGAGACAAAGTGACTCCACATTTTATGTGGCAATACTAAATTATTATATAATAGACTAATTCAACGTCAATATTTAATCAGACTGCTTTTTATATTGAAATGACTGCCTGTTCCAATTATGCCCTCAAACGCTGTTTTTCGTAAATATATTTTGACGAATTGTGATATGCGTGGAAGTTGTTCATCTGCACAGCAGAGAGAAATCTGGGCCAAAAAAGGGTCGTCCTGGAGATGACTGAGGGGCTCTTCGGTGTCATGGGCACGTGGCTCTGGTTGGCAACATCCGGTGCAACAAGCCGGAGCTTCCAAATTTCAATGTTGCTGCAGATCATTGATATATGATATAAATATAAACTCAAGTTTGCATGTTGTTGTTTTTTCACGTTTGATTATCTTACATTTTCATGTATTATTTGTTATTGTGAACGAATGTGTGCTCTGGCGGGCGCACGCGCGCATAAACATAAACACAGGCATGCAAGCACGCGCGCACGCACGCACAGAGTCTTTAGCAAAAATAGACTCCAGAATTCTGGAATAGAACATTTGGAGATGGTAATGACAGAAATTAAACGAATAAAGATGAAGCTTCCCTAAAATGCCCATCTTTACAGTCATGATTCAATGAAATACATGCAATTTTGGATGAAAGATTGAGGGTTTATGAATGGGGGCCGCCTAAGTTAAATTCAACTATTAAATTAGATGAATGTTTGAAGGAAAAAGAACCATAAATCAAAGCCAAAAAATATATTAGCGGAAAGAGTGTTGAGGAGATTGAGGATCAGAACAGGTGTTTTGAGATTTGGAAGTTGGACAACATTGGAACAACAAGTGGAACAACAAACAAGCGTCCTGACAGATACGCACTGGACAACTTCAGGCAGCAACTTTCAACCCGTAAATCTTCCACGGCACGAGCCCACCCGGCCACACGCGCAACTCTACTCTCCCTCCAACTGGCGCGCCAGCTCAGTGAAGCAGCATGACATAATTTTCCACCACACATACAGACACTCAAATCAACTTGCGTCTATTTAAATCCCATTTGACAAAGGTGGCTTGTGTGCACAAATCACGACATAAACAAAAAATGCCATTGCGTAACAGGCTTCAAATGGGAACCAGGACACATGACGCTTTTTCTTCCACTAATGTTTTTCCTTTTCAGATGAACATGGTTCAAGAAATTGGATATTATAATATTGGCATGTAAGCCTGACTCCCGATTAAATATTGACAGAATTTCTACATATGAAAACATTATAAAAACGGTTGGATTTGAATCAAAGTGTATTTGATTGTTGCAGGAGGGAGGACGAGTTGGACTGGTTGCAGGAGGTGAACCCACCCGACCGAGAGGGGAACAAGGTCTGCACCCATACTGCCTCGTGCGCTCTGCTCCCTGCTGATCCAGCTCGACCTCTCTCAGTCTAAAGCCCCGTAATGTTTCCTCCCTGAATTCATAGTGGCATCCACGGCGTATCTACGTTGTGTAAAACGCAACATGCCACGGAGAATACCCCGAAACTCCGGAGGCTGCATGTAAATAAACCACCTGAGCGCTCCAGTCATGTTTGGCAGAGAGATGTGAGATACTTAGTGATACTGTGAGATACGCTGCTGACGGGCACGAATTTCTCAATGGGCCATCTGATTCTGTCAGCACCTCCCCTTGCCCGTCTCTGCGCACTTCTTGGGTGCGCCTTGGCTCACCAATTTTCCAACCTGGCCTCGCGCGGGACTGCGCTTCACTAATTTGATGCGTTTTCTCCCCCATCGAGACAAATTGATTCAAAATTTCATGTGGCAATACAGAATTTCTATGAAATAGACTAATTCAACATCAAAATTGAGTAATGCTGCTTTTTCTATTGAAATGACTGCATGGTCCAATATTCTGCCCTCAAAAGCTGTTTCTCGCTCAGATAGAGCTGTTTTCGTAAAGATGTGTTTTCTCCAAAATCTACCCAAGGTGATTCAAACTTTCATGCGGCAATTCTAAATTTCTATGAATCTGACTAATTTAACATGAAAATTTAATAATGCTGCTTTTTCTATTGAAATGACTGCCTGGTCCAATATTCTGCCCTCAAACGCTTTTTCGCTCTCAGATAATGCTGTTTTTGTAAACTTGTGTTTTCTCTATTATCGAGACAAAGCGATTCAAAATGTCATGTGGCAATACTAAATTTCTATATAATAGACAATTCAACATCAAAATCGAATAATGCTGCTTTTTCTATTGAAATGACTGCCTTTTCCAATATTCTGTCCTCAAACGCTGTTTCTAGCTCAGATAGAGCTGTTTTCGTCAAGACGTGTTTTCTCTAGTATCGAGACAAGGTGATTCAAACTTTCATGTGGCAATACTAATTTTCAATAAGATAGACTGATTCAACATCAAAATTTAGTCATACTGGTTGTTATATTGAAAGGACTGCCTGCTCCAATATTATACCCTCAAACGCTTTTTCGCTCTTTGATAATGCTGCTTTCGTCAAGATGTGTTTTCTCCCTTGTTAGGTTCTTTTGTTAGCTGCTCAAGAATCAGTCGGAGAGGATCTCAGTTAAAAAGGAAGAAGAGTTTATTCCGTAGTCTGGATTTGGTCACAGGTAAAGCAAGTACAGCGCTGGACTCAAACAAGGCAAAGGCATGAATGAGCCCCGATACATGGGAAAACAACATTCTTATAGACATTTCATGGTCTTCCTGGGCCGGTCGTGCCCAGTCGCAGTTATTCGTTATTTAGTTATTTCTCGCTCAGATAAAGCTGTTTTCGTAAATATGTGTTTTCTCCAGTATCGAGACAATGTGATTCAACCTTTCATGTGGCCATACTAATTTTCAATAAGATAGACTGATTCAACATCAAAATGTAGTCTTATTGATTTTTATAATGAAAGGACTGCCTGCTCCAATATTATACCCCCAAACGCTTTTTCGCTCTTTGATAATGCTGCTTTCGTAAAGATGTGTTTTCTCCCGCATCGAGACAAATCGATTCAAAATGTCATATGGCAATACTAAATTTCTATGAAATAAACGAATTCAACAGCAAAATTGAATAATGCTGCTTTTTCTATTGAAATCACTGCATTATCCTATATTCTGCCCTCAAACGCTTTTTCGCACTTAGATAATGCTGTTTTCGTAAAGATGTGTTTTCTCCAGTATCGAGACAAGGTGATTCAAACTTTCATGTGGCAATACTAAATTTCAATAAGATAGACTGATTCAAGATCAAAATTGAATAATGTGGCTTTTTCTATTGAAATGACTGCCTTTTCCAATATTCTGCTCTCATATGCTTTTTCGCACTTAGATAATGCCGTTTTCGTAAAGATGTGTTTTCTCCAGTATCGAGACAAGGTGATTCAAACTTTCATGTGGCAATACTAAATTTCAATAAGATAGACTGATTCAACATCAAAATTTAATCAGACTGGTTTGTCTATTGAAAGGACTGCATGATCCAATATTCTGCCCTCAATGGCTGCTTTCGCTCAGATAGAGCTGTTTTCGTAAAGATGTGTTTTCTCCAGTATCGAGACAAGGTGATTCAAACTTTCATGTGCCAATACTAAATTTCAATAAGATAGACTAATTCAACATCAAAATTGAATATTGCTGGTTTTTCTATTGATATCACTGCATGGTCCAATATACGGTACCCAGAAAATATAAAGACTGTCCTGAAGAATGAACTGGAAGCAAAAGAAATTCTGCAGGTTGTAAATGTGGGCAAACATACTGGGGCTTCTCCGGTAGGGACCACGGCACTAACATTTGAACAGCAAAAGGAGTTGTTGTTGCTGAAGTTTGAACATGAGAAAAGTATACAACATAAACAGCTGGAATTCAAAGTGTTTAAACAAAAAAATGAACAAGCAAAACTGGAATTGGAATATTACAAGTTAGATCTGATAAAAGAGGCAAAGTTGTCTGGTGGGGAGGTTGTTCAGAAGGACAACTCATTCAATGTGCGAAATAACTTGAAATTGCTTCCCAATTTCACAGAGAAGGATCTGGATCTGTTTTTGTCTTTATTTGAGCATGTGGCAGAGTCCCGGGGCTGGTCAGAGGAGGAGCGTACTCTATTGCTGCAGTATGTCCTCACTGGTAAGGCATTGGAGGCCTATGCTTCTTTGACTGTGGCAGAAAGCAGAAAATATGATGTGGTTAAGATTGCAGTTTTGCAAGCATATGAGCTTGTTCCTGAAGCCTATCGACAACGGTTCAGGAATTTGAGAACCGAGGAACATCAGTCTCATGTCGAATTTGTGTGGGAGTTGGTCGTACAGTTTAACCGCTGGTGCTCTGCATCACAAGTTAGTACTTTTCAGGACTTGTGTGATTTGATGGCACTTGAACAACTTAAAAACTGTATACCAGATTGTGTTGCCACATACAGTACATAAATGAAAGAAAAGTTCAAACACCCCAAGCAGCGGCAGTTTTAGCCGATGAGTATATTCTAACTCACAAAGATACTTTGGGATGGGGTCTGGTAAGGTGCAGAACAGGGGTTTTTCAGTGCGCACAGGCAAACCCTTTGTGTCGAATAGGGAGGCTGCTTCTCCCTGGTTCGAGCGTAGTACAGTGATGACAACTGATTCTAATGGGACTTGTAATTACTGCCAAGAACAAGAGCATTGGAAGAATGAATGTCCTGCTCTTAAAGGAAAAGCAAAGTTTTCAGGTAATGCACAAATAAAACCTGCTGCTTTGGCTGCCCCTGTGGTTTCTTCTACACTGTTGGCTTCTCAAATAGGGTGTCATTCTGATTCCTCTCTTCCCTTGGTGGGTGAGGCTGATGGTAAAAGAACTTTTATGTCAGATAGTTATGTATCCCTGCCTGGAACAGAGAGGGTTGCCGTTCAAATCTTGAGGGATACTGGTGCACTGCATACCTTTGTCTGTGAGTCAGTTCTGCCTTTCACCTCAGATACAAACACAGGAGGTTTTATTTTGATGCATGGTATGGGTGTGACTCTTATTCCAGTCCCAGTGCACAAAATGGTGTTAAACTGTGGGTTGGTCACTGGGGAGGTGGAGGTTGGGGTGCGACCAGCGTTGCCTGTAGGAGGGGTTGACATCATTCTTGGGAATGACCTGGCAGGTAGTAGACTTTGGGCTGACCCTCCCCCACCTAATGTAGTCACCCAGGTTCCTGTACCATTGCCATCACAGTCATATGTTTAAAGTGTCTGAACTTGAGTTAGACTTGTTTCCAGTTTGTGTGGTAATTCGTGCTATGCCGCGTTAACTACACAAGGATGTTCCTGATACGAAGCCTGAAGGAAAGGTTGTAGTGATACCGGTCCCTCTCAAGTCTATCGTTCTTGGTGAATTAATTCATGAGCAAAACACGGATCCCTCCCTGAAGAACCTTTTTGAGCTGGCATCACCAGTGAGTGAAATGGAGAATGCAGCTCAGGGTTATTTTGTGCAGGGTGAGGTCCTGCTGCGTAAATGGTGTGCCCAGGGAGACGATTTTGTGGGGAAACCTATTGTGCAAGTCATGGTCCCTGTTAAATTCAGAGAGCTTGTGTTGAAAGCCTCCCATGATGATGTGGCAGGTCATAAGGGGGTTCAAAAAACATACCAGCGGATTTTGCGTCATTTCTTTTGGCCTCTGTTGAAAAGGGATGTGTCAGCTTTTATCAAGACTTGTCACACTTGCCAGCTGACCAGTAAACCAAATCAGGTTTTAAGTCCAGCACCATTGTGTCCGATTCCGGCTATGAATCAGCCTTTTGAGTATTTGATAATGGATTGTGTGGGTCCCTTACCTCCCTCAAAATCAGGTTGCCAATATTTATTAACAGTTATGTGCCAAGCTACACGCTATCCTGCAGCTTACCCATTGCGTTCTATTACAGCCAAGTCTGTGGTGAAGGCGTTGTCTCAATTTATTTCTGTGTTTGGCATTCCCGAGTTATCCAAACAGACCAAGGGTCCAACTTTCGCTCCAGGCTGTTCTCACAGGTTTTGCAGCAGCTTCAGATTAAGCACAACCAGGCGTCAGTTTATCATCCCCAGAGTCAAGGGGCTTTAGAGCATTTTCACCAAACACTGAAGTAACTGTTGCGGGCTTATTGTACAGAACTAGGCCGTGACTGGGAAGAAGGCCTGCCTTGGTTGCTGCTGGCTGCAAGGGAGGTGGTTCAGGTGAGCATTGGTTTTAGTCCAAATGACTTGGTTGGCAGTTTTGCAAAGTGAGTGCAAGCAATATGAGCCACCTCATAACCTGATTGATTATGTGAATGGTTTTAGACACAGATTTTATACGGCTGGGCAAATGGCAAAACATAGATTGAAAATTTCTCAAAAGAAAATGAAGTTATTGTTCAACCGGTAAGCACAAAACCGGCAGTTCAGTCCGGAGGATCAGGTCTTGTTTCTTCAGCCAGTTGTTTTGCTGGTCCTTTTGCAGTTAAAAGTCAAGTTTCTGCACACAATTATTTGATCTCGAGGCCTAAAGGTAAACCTAGGTTGTGTCATGTCAGCCTACTGAAGCCTTATTATGCTCGTGCATCATCCCTTAGCTCCACGGAGCTCCCTTGTGCTGAACCTGTACTCTGTGTAAATACAGAGGGATCATTATCGGTGGGGGCACTTATGGGGGTGGGGGAGGGGCCAGCAGATGACAGGGTTTTGCAGATGAGGTTGAATAACTCTGAGGCATTAAAGTCTTTGCCGTTAGTGCTGGGACACCTGGATGAGGACGAGAGAAATTAATAGGTTTCACTGATAAGTACATATTCAATGCTATTTTCAGATACACCCTCCCAAACAGATCTTATTGAACACGACATCGAGGTTGGTGACGCTAAACCGATTAAGCAACGTTTTTATCGGGTTTCCCCAGTCAGAAGAGCGCAATTGGATAAATAGGTTAAATATATGCTCTATCATAAACAGGCAGAACCGTCCAATTCTTGCTGGGCTTCACCCTGTTTACTAGTGAGAAAACCGGACACCACTTTTCGACCTTGCACTGATTTTAGGAAGGTTAACAGTGTGACAAAACCTAATGTGTTCCCTTTACCTCGCATGGAGGATTGCTTTGACCAAGTGGGTTCAGCCAAGTTTATGAGTAAATTTGATTTACTGAAAGGTTATTGGCAGATCCCTCTGTCTCCACGGGCTCAGGAGATAATTTATTACTCCTACAGGCTTGTACTCTTACAAAGTGATGCCTTTTGGCTTGCGAAATGCCCCAGCCACCTTTCAGCATTTGATTAACCTGGTGGTAGCAGGTTTGTCTGGGTGTGCAGTGTACTTGGATGATGTGGTCATCTTTAGTGACACTTGGGAGGACCATCTGAACAGGATAAAGGCACTCTTTGAGAGACTGGTGTGGGCTAAGTTAACAGTAAATTTAGCCAAGTGTGAATTTGCCAAAGCTACAGTTACATATTTGGGGAAAGTAGTAGGGCAGGGAGAGGTTCGTCCTGTGGAGGCTAAAGTGGAATCCATTAACAGATTCCCACCTCCAGTAAGTGTTGGGCAGGATCACCCTACCCGGTGGATATGTGTTGATCCGCCCTGCGTGTTAGTTTAGTCTGGGTACGCAGATGATCTTCAAAAATGTTTATTAGCAAAAGTTGGGAAAAATTACAGAGCTCTGGGTCGATGCTTCGCTCCCCTAACCGATAACAGTCAGTGTCGGTTCACGAAGTCCGACTGCCTATCTCTTTCCCTGACCCAGCTTTATGTCTGTGTGCGCCGACTGTTCACGTCATGCTCCGTCGACTGCAATGTGTAGCTTCTAGGGATTCAAGGTCGTCTTCCTCTCCTTCCGGGGACATCTTTCTTCACTGCAGCTGGTTGTGGCAGCCTCCTACACACTGTAGTGAGATAGTCTGGCACAAACCCTGGGAAAGCTGGTGCACATACGTTAAGTGAAGTTACATATGAGTGAAAAGGTTACATGTCACACATGGGAATAATAAAGATTATGATACTTAGAAAGGACTATATGTTATTACTAAAAATGGTGTGAGGCCTTCTATGTGAGCCGTACAAGGAAGTGCAACTTTGGTAAAAATGGAGTGCGGAGGAATGGGGTGTGGTGGGACAGACTTACAAGCCCCCCTTTTGATATCTGAAACCAGAGATCGCTCACAGGTCTTAGTAGTCTACGAGATTGCTGTGCTCATGGTAATCAAGAATAGCCAAGTAAATAGGGAAATCAAAGATGGCAGCATAGCCATAACACCTCACACATTTTCACTCACACCACACACATCCTCATACAGAAAAGAGAGGCTCACACTCCACATAATCATTATCACCGGAAATATCATCATCAGCTGTAAGGAGTGGCATTTCATACGCCGGCAGTGCACCATGTTTCCCCTCCACCGTGGCCACGGTGATCCTGGTACACAGGGAACGAATACAGGGAGCACAGCAACACCCACACAAAGCAAAAGCAGCAAAAATACCAACAAAATACACAAAAATAGAAACAAAAGCCATCTTCCATTGTCCAAACTGCTTCGTCAGCCAGGCATCCAAGGGGTTATCCAGGCCGGAAATTCTCATGCAATTCATTAGACAGTGATCGCAGACCCTCAAGGGCACGGGTCACATAGCCGTCGGGGGCCGTGTTGTTGGGGATCAAAGTACAGCAGGTACCCCCAAACATAGAGCAGACACCCCCCTTTTCATACAACAACATATCCAACGCCATTCTGTTCTGGATAGTCATGAGGGAAGTAGCTGACAACTGCTCGCAGATGCCTTCGACTGCATCACGGGTGAGATTGGCCAGGCGCAAAAGATTGTAATTGATATAATTGATGCGGTCAACATTTTTATTAGGAGTCACAGGAAAAATAGCACTGACAATAGGGATGTTTTCAAAACCGGCGCTCACCCGATTAGCCAATTCGTCAGGAACCCCTCTTGGGACACCAATAGCATCAATGTAAGTGGGAGAGTTTGCAGCTAGATCAAAGTTAGTAGAACAACTAGGACGGCTCACAGCGCTCGTTGAGTTACTAGGAGAGCCCTCAAGGAAAATCAGGGTGGCCAAACGAACCAAAGTACAGCGGCCTTTCCACGACTCAGGCAGATGGAGTAGCAGCGAGGGCCCACCACAGTACCAATACAGGTCGGCCCTAGACCACGACATGCTGTGGCCCTTCCTGGTGTGGGAATCAATTTTGTAAGTTCTGTTGCAGAATGATTCATCCAGGTACCCCACCTCAGCCTGCTCTGTGTAAAGTGTGGGGCGAGGTTGTGCACAGGTGAGACAGTTAGTCATTCCTGCGGCCGCGGCAGTGGCGACAACCCACAAGTTGTCACCAGTTAAGCACCGGCTTAACTGGTGACAACTTGTGGGCCAGGGCAACGACATCCTGGGGCTTCAAATTGGATTAATCCACAGTTCTGATTTTACTGTCACCAGACCCACCTGAACCGCCTGAGTGGCCGGAAGTCCTCCGAATAGGTGAGACCTGCTAGGGATCAACAAAATTGATTTTAATAATACCAAAAGCATCTTTCCCACTTAGATCAACTCCCAAGATAAAAAACGTGGAGTTCTGACACCCCGGGGACGGGTCATAATTACGATTTTTAGAACAACTGAGGTAGGGCCCATCCCATAGCTCTTGAAAGTTGAGCTGCAAAGGATTGTCAGAAGCACTGCTGTGGCATGTAAAAGTGATGTTGTTCCACACCTTCGACGGTCCCTGATAGATTGGCGGAAAGGAACAGAACCCACAGCGTACGGCGCTGGGGTCCAAGAGCCAGTATACTTAACCACCCGAGCCGAGCCTCCTTCTCACCGAGCAGCTGTCTTGCATGGGCTTCCAGTGGCACAGATAGATGGGGAGCTGCCTCCAGGCCTGGGGCCCACCATCACAGGAAACCATGTCACACAGGTCAAACAGAAAGGTTGACGCTTCTCCTCTGCTCAAGACCTGGAAAAGTCAAACAGGGATGTT
>CAESWR010002072.1:10438-24436 GCA_903171835.1 Mullus surmuletus
TTTGATCATTTGTATTTTGGTTATAATATTTATTTTTCGGTATTTTCTGCTGGTGTGCGTGGGTGTGAGTGTTGTGTGTGTGTGTGTGTTTTAGTATAGGCCTTCTGTTTTAACCTTCTGTACCTGTAACCTTTCTGTAACTGCTACCTAGATAGTCTAAACTGTGGGTGTCCCTCCGCATAATTTTGTTTCTTTGCTTTCCAGGGCAGGAGCTGGTGCAGTGTGCGGCAGACTTCCCTGGTGGTGGTCCCATCTCACATCCCTTCATTTTTTTGCTGTGGCACGTGGTGATTTGGTCTGGAGTATTTCTTTTGTGATTTGAGTTGCTTTAGTCTGCCCGCCTCACTAACGTTAATCCTGTTCCTGTTTTGTTTAGTTTTCTGGAAATTGCCGTGGTATAACTGACACCCACGTTGAGAAGACATATGTGCTCCTTTTAACCTTCGTAAATTATTGTTAAATAAAAACTATTGGTATTTTTTGGAAGTCTGTCTCCTGTCGTCTATAGGAATTAGTGTAACGAATCTGTGTGACCTACTGTAGTAGCCCCAGTATAGGGTGAGTGTATTTCCTGGGGTGCAATTCCCCAGGTGACGTTGTTGGACAACCTCCCCCTTCCTCCACGCTCCGCCACAGTAGCAACACCCAAGTCTGCTCTCATTGGCTGTAGCTCTTTCTACGTCACTACTACCTGACTGGATATCTAGCAGGCTAGCTTCTGCAACGTCCTGGCTCGTGTCTTTGAGGTGTTACACTTAACGACCGTGAGTCGCCAAGCGGATTAGTGCCTCACCGCGATTTGGGGTACTTTCAATACGCACATAACTAACATTGTGTGAAGGGAACTGACAGAACAGTTGTTTTAGACTGTACATGTCAAGGGGGGAGGGGGCCACACACACGGGGCTGCATGTTCTCCTCGATGTATCAGAGTGGTTTATTGCACATGATTTACATTATACACAAATGTTGTGTTTCCTTTCAATTCATATATTTTTACTGTGCTTCTTTTTGTAAGGCAAGTCTCAACAACCACAGATGGGACAGACTGAAGCGAAGCTCCACACAGATCCAGCAGGAGGACCCCGTGCTCAAAAAGAGGATGGTGGGTCTTCCGGAGGAGTCAGAGAGGCGCAACGAGAGGCTTGACAAAATCACAGAAAACATCGCCTTCATCACCCAGACTATCAGTGATGGCTTCTTGATGTTGAGGCAGCTAATGTTTCAGCCACTGCCCCAAGCCCACTCTCATGCTGGCAGCAGTGGGGGATATGCAAACATGCAAGGACCCTCACCTGGTTTCCTGCACACATCACAGCACACACCACACACAACTAGGACACATTTTCAAACACTCATACAGCCACACCACACACAACAAACTCCTCACAGACCACATCCACACAGAACTGCTGCACACACTCACAGCCACACACAGCAAGATGAAACCATGCAGGAGGAGACTTTGTCAGTTTGTGACAGTGTTCTACTCAAGGCACTCTTCAAAGTGGGTTTTTAGTAGTTTAGTTTTTGTAAGAATCTTCATTCTTACTCTTTTTTACAAAACCAATGTATACTTCAATGACACCTTAAAATTCATTGTACATTTCAACTACGTCAAATGTAGTGTTGTGTATTTCACAAATTCATTTATTCAATGAGTCAGAGGATTTGATGCCAGTTTTTCACATATTTATGAATGAAACACGTCTGACATCCACTACACCTGATCGTGGAGTTCAGCATCTGTCCACCTGCACCCGATCACATCCACCAAAATGGCGTTAGAGCAGCTGAGCTTCCCTGCACCGGCAGTCAGACATGGTCTGAGCAGGCGTAAGCGCAGGTCCACTTTCTGCCACTCAGTTGTCACTGCGCCAGGCACAGCTCCACCAACACTCTCTCTGCTGCGCCGCACACCCATCTTGGAGCAGAGCGGTCTGCCACATTGGCAAAAAAGCGCAGCGAGCCTTGAGAAAAAAAATCGATTTCATATGAGGCGAGCTCCGAGGTATTTCTGACCAGTCAACTCGAGCTGCTTGCTGCTCACATGAGATGCTCCACTCTCAACATCCACATATCAAACACACGCTCTCTCCAACACGGTATTTAAAGGTGCAGGGATGTGGACGTGTGTTTTTTTCCCACCCCAGCATCCACCTGCAGGTTCCGAGGGGGGGATTTATAATGTGATGTCCTCATCTCTTCTGGATATCACTGTTAACGATAGCAGGGAGCAATGACGTTAGAGCCTGGACGCCAACATGTAAAAAATATGCTGTGCTACAAAAAATGCTTGCTTCCAACAATGCTGTTTCCACAAGAGTTGACTGTCAGAAATATATTACTTTTCATATAAGAGTTTTGATTAAGTTAATAATTCATTCATTATTGCCATCGATTGAACAAACCCTCCTACATACGACCCAAATGGTATCTCGGTGAGGCAACGCAAATTTCCACAATGCCTCAAGAGAGGTGCACATAACACTTGCACTTTCAACTTGTAAAGCGTCTTTGAGTTTTGGAAAAGTGCTCTATAGATAAAATGTATTATCTATTATTATTATTATTATTATTATTATTATTATTATTATTATTATTATTATTATTGTTTTCATGCTGTTCAGGTAAATAATTGTACATATGAGGCGTCTGCTGTGCCATGCTGCTGCAGTTCCAGGTCCAGAGTGTCAGTTATAAAGTGGTTTAATATGACCCCTATCAGGGAACTTTGCTCCTTTGATATGAGTCTCAGACGGCAGGTCGCTCTCCTCCCAGCTCCCTCTGCTGCTTTACGCTCTAAGAAGGTAGGTGTGTGTTCTTGTTTGTGGCTGTGCTCGGTAACAAACCTGCAGCTCCTTTGCAGTGTAACTCAATTATAATTGCAGTAACGAGTGTGGACACACAGTCTCTGTATAAGGGTTTGTATCTGTCAAGATTACTGTTACTGTGGAGAAGAGGCTCAGTGCTCCTCTGCCAGAAAAAAGGCTCCCACCTCATCGACGGGTTCTGCACTAGGGTTTAATATTTTCCAAGAAATTTTGATGAACCAGATCGCGTGAAAAGACAAGCTATTTCCCAGGAATCCCGGGAAATCCAAGAAATAGCATTCTTTTTGTTTTTGTTTTCAGTCCAAGTAATGTATTGATATCATTCAAATGTGCGTTCCCAAATCCCCAACTGACATTTTTTATATTATTCATCTCAAAGAGAACATGTTTATGTCCATCAATACAGTTTGCAATGATTAATTCTGCTGCGTAATGAATTTGGTAAACCTGTATCAGCATAGTTACGGGACGGCACCGTTTCCCGCTTACCGTATGACAACAATAAACGCTGACTCATTGCGTTTCTTTTAATTAATGTTATTTCCTGTTTCCCGTCATAACCTTCCAGTAATTGGGAAATAATCTTGATTAGATTTCCCGAGAATCCCAACTCTCAGGATTAAACCCTAGTCTGCACTCTGAGCTTTGTGAGAATGACCGGAGTGCCTCAAGTGGAGCGCAGGACGCAAGGTGGTGATTCAACTGCTTTTAGGCAAAACCCAGCTGCTGCTTTGGTGTTGATGTAAGCGAGAAAGTCCAGATCTCAAAGTCCCTGATGATGATGGTGATGATAAGTGTATGAAACGGACTGCTATGAGACAGATCAAACTGCCGGCTTGTTGTTCAAATCAGCTTCAAAGGAAACACACCTCAATACAAGTTAACATTAAATAATAATACTAATGCTGCTACGACTACTACTACATCATCATAATCATATAGCACAGCCTGATGATGGAAAGAACTGAGAAGAATCTTCAGTCTGAGATACAAAGTCTGGGTGAGAGACAGAAACCTGAGAACCTGAAGGTTTCTGAGTCTCCAGGAGAGATGATTCACCTGTGTTTATGCAAATAGTCTCTGTGGTTTCTGGTCCCTGATTGGATGGTGACGACAGAGGCGTGGTTCCTGCTGGGGCTGCTGCAATTGGTTCGGTGTCGACCAGCTTCACCAGTCAGCATCCGCCCACTCTCTCTTTTAAAGCCTGGCAGAGGGATTAAACAGGCACAGCTGACATGCAACACACCCGGCCCAAGTGTGTGTGGAACCATGTGGTTGCTGAGGCCTAGCTATCTGTGTGTTAAATGAGATTTGGGCTACAAACAGCTTCAATAACTGACAATGGCTATCATTTCACGTAGGGTTGTGGTATATGTCTAGACACACCAGGACAGTTTGTTTTCCCACCAGGGTTAGGTCAGAGACGGGCAAGCTAAGGCCACATGCATGATGGACTATTTAATCCGGCCCCCAGAGCCTTCACAAAAAAAAAAAATTCTCCAAAAGCCAAAATAACAAAGGTTGTAAGCTTGATTTGTTTGAAAAAGATGGTCCAAAATCTTCTGTTAGACAATCAGAAGAGAGAAGATCATCTTATGGAGACCATGAAAAAACAGAATAAGCAAATAGAGAAAAAGATATTTCCTAGCTAAGAAGTTGGGGATACTATTGATGAGAGCCTGAACCTGAACTCATCCGAACGATAATAATGACTCACATTAGGGATGCACCGATACCGATACTGTTATCGGGTATCGGGCCGATACCGGTCTAATATACTCTTTGTTTACTTCCTCAATCGATGCTTCAGCATAATGCTGACGACAGAGAAAAACACAGGCACGCAGCTCTTACAGCGTCTCAGACCCGCGACTGCTGGAAGCTTGAAAGCGCCCTAATGCCGAGCAAAGGCGGGTCGATCCCGGTGAGAAAAATCTGCATCAACGCGCGAATTTCGGTGTGAGAGGGGTAATAGTTATCTGTAGTTTACCTTAGTGCTCGCAAGTTTTAAAAATGACATTTGAAGAAGTGGCGGCCCGCAATAATTCCCAGAAAATTTCACAGAAAATGTTTATTTTTCATTTATCATCACTCATAAGAAGCAGAGAATAAAATAAAACCTGTCTTCCAATTAATTGCATTTTGCCTAATAGTTTTTTGGCTTTTGTTTTGGTGGTAGTAGTATCGGTATCGGTACTCGGTCTCGGCAAGTACTCAGGTCAAAGTATCGGTATTGGATTGGGTTGAAAAAAAGTGGTATCATTGCATCCTCAACTCACATCATTCATTCAACTGTGCTGGAGTCTTTGGTTCTTCACCGTTTCCTCTTTGTTTCTTCACAGACGCTGAGATAAAGCAAGAGTCTAAAAGAGACGGAAGGAATCAGAGAAAAGATGTCTCAGACTGAGGAGAATCTTCAGTCTCAGATACAAAGTCTGGGTGAGAGAAAGAAAGATGAGAATCTGCCTCAGAAAAGATTTTTTTTAATTTTCTGGGGGGCGCTATGGAGCCATTTTTGTGTGTTTCGCCATATTGACACTGTAATCTTTAAGAGGACGCCCCTCCTGATCTGTGTATCACATTTCAAGAGGCTGCAACATGTTTAAGGCGGAGTCCCAGAACTCCCTTTTGTGACAAACTGCATAGCGCCACCTTGGGTCAGAAACACGAAACAGGATGATGAGTTTTTTGCAGCATCAGCAAGGCGTCAGGAGAGTCCTGATCCAATCTTAGCTGCATCAAATCAATGTAGCAGGATTGATAGTGTTCAGGGCCGGATACCCCATCATCCTAGAAAGGTTAGAAATAATATGACAGTTAGAAAACGTACACAGCATTTGAAATTCTGTCTCATTTTGGCGCCCCCTAGAGGCCACTGCACAACCCGGAAAACACAAATGGATATATAGTATCTCTTTTTTTATCTTGATTACAATTAAGTTTTTACATATTACACTCACAATCTACTAGGATCCAAGGAAGGAAGACAGAGAGGATCCAAAACCACTGTGAATCAATGGCACATGCATGGAGCAGGTTCCACTGGGGCTTCTTCATATCTCTCCCAAGACCACTTGGACCATCAACACCCCAGAAATCCCACTATAGGCTCAGCAGCTGCTGAGGAAGAACAACATGAAGGTGAAGCAACTTTTTACTGGTCAGCCATTGAAAGCATCCTAACATACATCACAGTTTGGTACGCGGGCAGCACAGCAGCAGAGAAAAGTCACTGCAGCGGAGCATCCGCACAGCCGAAAAAATCCTTGGCTGCTCACTATCCCCTCTACACCACGCTGCCACCACTCGCTACCTCCAAAGAGCCTCCACTATTTCCAGAGACTCCAAATAAACAGTTTGAGCTGATGCCATCTGGCAGACGCATCTCAATACAAGTTAACATTAAATAATAATACTAATGCTGCTGCGACTACTACTACATCATCATAATCATATAACACAGCCTGATGATGGAAAGAACTGAGAAGAATCTTCAGTTTGAGATACAAAGTCTGGGTAAGAGAAAGAAACCTGAGAACCTGAAGGTTTCTGAGCCTCCAGGAGAGATGATTCACCTGTGTTTATGCAAATAGTCTCTGTGGTTTCTGGTCCCTGATTGGATGGCGACGACAGAGGCGTGGTTCCTGCTGCGGCTGCTGCAATTGGTTCGGTGTCGACCAGCTTCACCACTCAGCATCCGCCCACTCTTTCTTTTAAAGCCTGGCAGAGGGATTAAACAGGCACAGCTGACATGCAACACACCCGGCCCAAGTGTGTGTGGAACCATGTGGTTGCTGAGGCCTAGCTATCTGTGTGTTAAATGGGATTTGGGCTACAAACAGCTTCAATAACTGTCAATCGCTATCATTTCACGTAAGGTTGTGGTATATGTCTAGACACACCAGGACAGAGGGGGCTGGTGATGATGTGTTTCTGTTTTCCCACCAGGGTTAGGTCAGAGGCGGGCAAACTAAGGCCACATGCATGATGGACTATTTAATCCGGCCCCCAGAGCCTTCACAAAAAAAAACATTTCTCCATAAGCCAAAATAACAAAGGTTGTAAGCTTGATTTGTTGGAAAAAGACGGTCCAAAATCTTCTGTTAGACAATCAGAAGAGAGAAGATCATCTTATGGAAACAATGAAGAAACAGAATATGCAAACAGAGAAGAAGATATTTCCAAGCTAAGAAGTTGGGGATACTACTGATGAGAGCCTGAACCTGAACTCATCTGAACGATAATAATGAATCACATCATTCATTCAACAATGCTGGAGTCTTTGGTTCTTCACCATTTCCTCTTTGTTTCCTCACAGACGCTGAGATAAAGCAAGACGCTGAAAAGAGACGGAAGGAAACAGAGACAGAGACGTCTCAGACTGAGAAGGATCCTTCCGAACAAAGTGTGGCTGAGTTATTACAATTCTTTGAATGTTACGGTGAGCACGAAGGCGTGGGATGGGGGGATGATAGTATATCTGTGTGTATGTAGGTGTATGTGTAGGCCTGGTGAGTCGCTTCGGCAGGAGTCCTTACCAGTAGCAATGGGGCGGCCTTGATCAGGTCAGACAGAGTCAACAATCAGCAGGTGTCTGCGGGAAGCGGGGAAGGAATGAAAGAGCGTCTCACTGCAGTGTTCTTCCAGGGGAGTTGTTGTTCCAGCAGCGGCCTTGGCCGAGGCCAGTGCTGGTTGAGGGAGCCAAAAGCAGATAAAATTGGGATTGTTTGGGGCGAGTAGCCGTAATTCAATTTACTCGACTACTCTCCACGTCCATTCTGGTCTCCGAATCGATCCATTTTCCAGTGCAAAGCCGTAATCTTCTCCAAGATGTTATCCATATTGCGGTTCATGTTATTCGCATCACAACCAATGTCTGGGTGCCGACAGCTCTGCCCGTCTTCAGTCTTGTCAAAAAGCTTTGTGGGGCTTTGGGCAGCTGCTGCTGTATCCTTAACTTGTCGATAAACCAGGGTAAACCTAATCCAATCAGCAGAAGACCTGTAATCATGGTTCCGAATAGGTAGATGTCAATGTCCTCCACGGAAAGAGCCGCCCGGCACACGACTCACCACCTCTCCCATCAAGATGACGTGTCTATTGCGTTGAGATACCAGTTGATCAAATCCATGATTTTAGGTTTGGAGAGCAGTGCGGAGAGAGTCTCTCAGAGTAAAGATAGTAGACGAAACGAGACGAAGGAGCGAAGCAGGGAAGATAAGGGAGAGGACAGGGAGGAAAAAATGCGACCGCCTTCGTTGAGAGCCAAAAGTCAAGCTTTCTCAAACCTGCTGGGGCTGCTGCCATTGGTTGGATGTCGACCAGCCTCACCAGTCAGCATCCGCCTGCTCTCTCTTTTAAAGCCTGGCAGAGGGATTAGACAGACACAGCCGACATGCAGCACACCCGGCCCAAGTGTTTGTGGAACTTGGGGGTGGAGCCGAACCCGAATACGGTATTCGGAAAGGCACGAATAGCATGTTTTTTACGAATATTTATTTTGAAAAAATACTTTATTTACTTTAAAATATTTGTATTAGGGAACAAGATAAACATCATATGAAAAAGCTGCGTTTCCTCATGAGACCGCAGTGCATACCCAGATGAGTGTGAGTGACGTTCAGGAGTCAGGGGAGGGAGGAGAGTAAAAGAGTCTGACTGACTGCTCAACACAGCAACAGAGAAGGCTCGGCTGAGCAACAAGACTTAACTGCATCACTATGGTGATGGAGTTTGACCGGGTGATCATTCAATTACACTGCATTAGAATTGACGTCTGCAGTCGGGTGCTCTCATGTTCGTTCGGTTATCTTAGCTCTGTCAGCTCGGTAATTTAGACAATAGGCTGCCGACAGTGTAACAACAGGTAACGTTTGGTTAAAATGGTTAAAACAAGGCTTGTGTAGCTGTGTCCAATTGTATGCACTTGTGGGAGTTATTTATTTGCAAAGGTACATTTAAGTTACTCTGTCTTTTGCAGACAGCAAGATGTAGGCTATAGACTACTACTTTATGACTGCCCTGTCATTTCAAAGTATTTGGGTGACACGAGGGTGACTATAGAAAAAAATTGGCAATATTGATTCCCTTAACGTTTGAAGCCTTAAGACCAGACACTGTGAAAGGGTTTGAGCATGATTATTTGTATAGCGTCCTCCTTCTCGCAAGTAAGTAAGCGATTACTAGGAGATGGTTGACAAAGGATCCCCCCTCAGTCAGGGACTGGATCAAAGTGGTTGAATTTTACATGTACGGACAAAATGTTTTTCACCGCTTCGATACTGTCATCAGTGTTTAGGTTGATTGATGCTACTCTCTTGTCAGGACCACCTTTTGACTTTTATATTTATATTTTCTATTTGTGATGGTTCACATTTGGCTCACTATTTCTACGTTTCTGGAGTACCATGTCTGTGTGATATCTATATATGATATTGGTGTATTACCCTAATCCTCTGATGTGGCTCTTGTTTAAGGGCATAGGAGTACATGCGTCCTGTGATGTGTATTTTTCTTTTTTTTTCTCCCCACACACACAGTCTGGTTCGCATTGGGGAATGGTGGTCTGCATACGGATGAGCTGCATGCATAATCTGCTCTTTCAAATGAATGAAAAGTTTAATAACAAAAATATATCTATAATGTAAGATAATATTTGTACACACATAATATGTAACAGTTGCAGCAGAAACAATCATTGACTGTTTTTTCATAAGATTTTGCTTTTGCTTGCTCTGTATCGTCTCACAGAGGGCAGAAACTCATATCTGGTGAAAGAATATGAGAAGGATTATTGAGAATTTTATGCCCATGATTAAGAACAGCACAGTCAAAGACATGCGCAGAATCAAATGTCTCTGTGAGTTCTACGCTCGCAAACATTTTTCACCAAACTCAACAAGTGAACAAAATCCCCCCTGACCATTTTTACTAATAATACTGATAAACATTGATACAAAGAACTAAAACCTGTTTCCTCTGTTTCCTCACAGATGCTGAGATGAAGCAAGAGACCATGAAGAAACAGAAGGAAACAGAGACAAAGATTCTTCAAACTGAGAAGAATCTTCTGTCTGAGATCAAAAGTCTGAGTAAGAAAGAAGATGAGAACCTGAACCAGAACTCATCTGAACGGAAATATTGAATCACATCAAACAGTGCTGGAGTTTTTGGTTCTTCACTGTTTCCTTACAGAGCCAAACAATATATATCCAAATATGACAGTAATTTTCCAGGTCGTTCGATCTTCCCCTTTAGTGTCAGCTACTTCCTACATGAAGAAACCTTCAGTCTGAAGATTTTTTCAGTCATGACACATGTATTATTTAGTACCTGGAATGAAATATAAAAACCATGATCAGCGTCATTCAACCATTAAATGTCTCAATGAAAAATCAGTGATTCTTTTGACCAAACAATGAAACATCATCACGACACCAACACTTTGTTTTGATGGAAACAGCTGATTGAATCCTTCATTCTCTTTAATCTGTGTCTCATCCAGAGTCCCAGATCATCTCAGACAGAGAGGAGAAGATGAAGAAGATGGAGTCTGATCTGCAGAGAGCTGAGGAGGAGCTGGGTGACTGGGCAGCAGAGCTCTCTGCATCCTCACAACTCCAGAGAGATCTGAAGAAACAAACTGATGGACTGAACAAGCAGCTGGAGGAGATAGAGAGAGAGTTGGAGGAGATCAAGGCGGAGATCCGGGAGGTTGAGAAGGAGATATCAGAGAGTGAGAAAAAGAAGACAACCAGCAAAACCAAAGACTTATTAGAAGACAGAAAGCAGAAGTTAAGTGTTCAGTGGAAGGTGGAGAAGAGAAAAGAGGATGTGGAGAAACAGCAGCTGATCTTAGAGAAGATGGTGATGAAAACAGAGAGTCAGACGACTAAAGCAATAGAGATGAAGAGCAGAGCAGACGCCAACATAAAGTCCATCACGATGCAGCTGAAGGAGCTTAGGGGAGCGAGTGAGCAGCTTTTTTGGTCTTTGTAAAAACCTGGTAAAATATCACATTTTTCACCAAACTAAACAAGTGTACAAAATTTCCCTGAGCTGTTTCCTCTTTGTTTCCTCACAGACAATCAGAAGAGAGAAGATCCGCTTATGGAGACCATAAAGACACAGAACGAAGAAACTCCAACAAAGATGCTTCAAACTGTGAAGAATCTTCAGTCTGAGATCCAAAGTCAGAGTAAGAAAGAAGATGAGAACCTGAACCAGAACTCATCTGAACGATAATAATGAATCACATCAAACAGTGCTGGAGTCTTTGGTTCTTCAACGTTCCCTCTTTGTTTCCTCACAGATGCTGAGATGAAGCGAGAGGCTGAGAAGAGACAGAAGGAAACAGAGACAAAGATGCTTCAAACTGAGAAAAGTCTGGGTGAGAGAAAGAAGTTGAATTTTTGGAATTTCCTAGGGGGCACTATGGAACGATTTGTGTGTGTGTCACCATATTGACACTGTAATCTTTAAGAGGACGCCCCTCCTGATCTGTGTATCACATTTCATGAGGCTGTGACATTCTTAAGGCGGTGTCCCCGAACTCCCTTTTGTGGCAAACTGCATAGCGCCACCTTGGGACAGAAACATGAAACAGGATGATGAATATTTTGCAGCATCAGCAAGGCGTCAGGAGAGTCCTGATCCAATCTTAGCTGCATCAAATCAATGTAGCAGGATTGATAGTGTTCAGGGCCGGATGCCCCATCATCCTAGAAAGGTTAGAAATAATATGACAGTTAGAAAACTTACACAGCATTTGAGATTCTGTCTCATTTTGGTGCCCCCTAGAGGCCACAGCACAACCCAGAAAATGCAAATGGATATATAGTATCTCTTTTTTTTCATCTTGATTGCAATTAAGTTTTCACATATTACACTCATAACCTACTAGGATCCGAGGAAGAAAGACAGAGAAGATCCAAAACCACTGTGAATCAATGTCACATGCATGGAGCAGGTTCCACTGGGGCTTCTTCACATCTCTCCCAAGACTTTACTGGTCAGCCATTGAAAGCATCCCAACATACATCACAGTTTGGTACGCGGGCAGCACAGCAGCAGAGAAAAGTCACTGCAGCAGAGCATCCGCACAGCCGAACAAATCCTTGGCTGCTCACTATCCCCTCTACACCACACTGCCACCACTCGCTACCTCCAAAGAGCCTCCACCTTTTCCAGACTCCAAATAAACAGTTTGAGCTGATGCCATCTGGCAGACGCTGCCGTTCAATCCATGTTCACACATCCAGATTCAGAAATAGTTTCTTTTCAACTCTTTACAACTATTCACTGACTCTCATTAATTATCAATCGCGCCTTTCTGCTTGTTTTTACTTTAAATTTGCTATTTTCAACGATTGCAGAATGTATCTGATTATATGTGAGTGTGTTTTTAAACTTTTGAAGGTAACGGTGAGCATCTGAGGATCAGAGCAATAAAACTTGAATCTCGATTTTAACAGAAAACACAAAAGTCAAAAACAACATGTAAATAGAAGAAGTCCAACTGAGCGAAGTCAAAGAACTCTGTGAAGTTCTACGCACACACAAAATTTGACAAACTCATCAATACACTAAGGGAGGCAGTAATGAGCAGCTTTTTTTGGTCTTTCTAAAAATCCGATAAAATATCCTAAATGTCTTTCAGCCTGTTCAGGAGATCAAAATTCCGCCCTGAAAATGTAGACAGAACAATACTAACACACATGGATACAAAGAACTAAAACCTGTTTCCTGTTTGTTTCCTCACAGACACCAAGTGGAACCAAAAGCTTCTGTTAGACAATCAGAAGAGAGAAGATCAGCTTATGGAGACCATGAAGACACAGAATGAAGAAATGTGCACAAAGATGCTTCAAACTGTGAAGAATCTTCAATCTGAGATAGAAAGTCAGAGTAAGAAAGAAGATGAGAACCTGAACCAGAACTCATCTGAACAATAATAATGAATCACATCAAACAGGGCTGGAGTCTTTGGTTCTTCACTGTTTCCTCTTTGTTTCCTCACAGATGCTGAGATGAAGTCAGAGGTTCAAGGGCTGTTGGAGGACAATGAGAAGAGAGAAGATCAGCTGCTTCAAGTGCTTAAAGAACAACAAAGAGAAAGTGAGACCCCGACCCAAAATGTGCCTGCGATGATGGCAAGAACTGAAAAGAATCTATAGTCTGAGATACAAAGTCTGGGTGAGAGGAAGAAAAATGGAACCTGCGTCGGAAATAACTTTTAGAACATTTCGGGGGGGGGCGCTAAGGAGCCATTTTCGGGTGTGTAACCGTATTGACACTGGAGTCTTTAAGAGGACGCACCTCCTGATCTGCACATCACATTTCATGAGGCTGTGACATTTGACTTGGCCGGCTCAAGGGCCGCATCAAAGAGGAGGAAGCACACGGTTTTAAAGGAGAACAAAGGAAATATTCCATTTATTAAAATACTCAACAGCTGAACTGAATATGCAACAAAAGACTAAATATGAGGTATGGCCATCAGTTGTCAGTGGTGTTGTTAGTGGAAAATGTGCTGCAAGGGCGATGTATGATGCAAAACATAAAAGGAGAAACGCTAGCAGAACCAAAAATGTTCTGCGGTCCTCAGGGAGCGAGAGACAAATGAGAAAGAGGCAGCGCTTTGATCACAACTTTCTGCCCCATCATCCTAGAAAGTTTAGAAATTAATATGACATCAGGAAAATTCAACACCATTTGAATTTCCGTCTCATTTTGGCGCCCCCTAGAGGCCACAGCACAACCCGGAATGGATTTTTATTTTAGAGTCTCTATTTTGTCTTGATTGTAATGAAGTTTTTACATACAACATTGATAAGACAAAAAAACAGAAAAAATGACGTGAAAATCAAAAAAGTCCAAGTGATCGATAGAAAGATGAACTTTATTGTCCCTTACGGTAAATGTGTCTCAGACAGCAGAGCTACTGACTGCAGCCACATTATACATAAAAGACACTCGACAACATAAAGACGTTTACAAGCAAGAGGTGAACGACGAGCGGCGTCTGTAGTTATTGCACATTCTGGTATTGCACAAGAAACATTGACATGCAAGAACTCTGTACAACAAGCAATAGAATGGGTAAAAGAGTTTTAAATTTAAGAAAGTTAGGTTGAAACTTTTGAAGGTAACGGTGAGTATCTGG
>CAESWR010002072.1:25322-37857 GCA_903171835.1 Mullus surmuletus
AACTGAATATGCAACAAAAGACTAAATATGAGGTATGGCCATCAGTTGTCAGTGGTGTTGTTAGTGGAAAATGTGCTGCAAGGGCGATGTATGATGCAAAACATAAAAGGAGAAACGCTAGCAGAACCAAGAAAGTTAGGTTGAAAGAAAGAGAAAAGCAAGATAACAATAACAGATAAGAGACTGATAGCAATAATGACTTACAATATAATGTAAGATAACATGGAGCACAGCTGCAGCAGAAAGAATTATTCAGACTGTTTGTTCATAAGATGAATAGATGTTGGGAGAAAGGAGAGCTTATAACAGTTTGTTTTGCTTTCGCTTTCTCTGCATCGTCTCCCAGAAGGCAGAAGCTCATATCTAGTGAAAGAATATGACAAGGATCATTGAGAATTTTATGCACCTGATTAAGAACAGCACAGTCAAAGACATGCGCAGAATCTAATGTCTCTGTGAGTTCTACGCTCGCAAACATTTCACAGTCCTTCAACAAACTCGCCGACACTCTGAAGGGGAGCGAGTGAGCAGCTTTTTTGGTCTTTGTATAAACCTGGTAAAATATCACATTTTTCAACAAACCCAACAAGTTTACAAAATTTCCCTGAGCATTTTGGCTAATAATACTGATAAACATGGATACAAAGAACTAAAACCTGTTTCCTCTTTGTTTCCTCACAGACACCAAGTGGAACCAGACGGTCCAAAAGCTTCTGTCAGACAATCAGAAGAGAGAAGATCAGCTTCTGGAGACCATGAAGAAACAGATTGAAGAAACAGAGACAAAAGTGCTTCAAACTGTGAAGAATCTTCAGTCTGAGATCCAAAGACAGAGTAAGAAAGAAGATGAGAACTTGAACCAGAACTCATCGGAACGATAATAATGAATCACATCAAACAGTGCTGGAGTCTTTGGTTCTTCACCGTTTCCTCTTTGTTTCCTCACAGATGCTGAGATGAAGCGAGAGGCTGAGAAGAGACAGAAGGAAACAGAGACAAAGATGCTTCAAACTGAGAAAAGTCTGGGTGAGAGAAAGAAAGATGAGAACTTGCGTCGCAGCTGAATTTTTGGAATTTCCGCCATGGAGCCATTTGTGTGTGTGTCACCATATTGACACTGTAATCTTTAAGAGGACGCTCCTCCTGATCTGTGTATCACATTTCATGAGGCTGTGACATTCTTAAGGCGGTGTCCCCGAACTCCCTTTTGTGACAAACTGCATTGCGCCACCTTGCGACAGAAACACTGTTGAGGAAATTCACAGCATAAATCCTGGGGTCAAAGTTTGCTGTGAGGATGTGAGTTTATTCAGCGAGCCGGCGGTCCGGCATGCCGGCAGGCGGGTGAACCCACCAACATGGACTGCATCCACATCGATGGGCTGACCAAGAATGGTTGTGGTGGCATCTTTCTTATTCAGCTACATCAAAGAAATCAGGGCAGGACCAAATGTTTAGGCAGGAAGTGGACAGAGTAACCAATCAACACGCAGGAATCAGCAGGATGCAGATGCAAATTCAGACAGCGTAGAGGAATGTGGAGACACCAAGAGTCCAGGTGGTCGGAGACTAGTAAGATGTGGATTCAGATGAGGACAAAAGGTGAGGCGCACTGAGAGACATCCTGATGGTCCGAGGTGTGAACCTTGGAAGGTTCCCTGCAGAGTTCAGAGGAGAGTGGGGGCTCTGTTCCTTCTTGGAACAGGTAAGGAGGTGTAGAGGCTTGGGGGGGGGGCAAATGTCGTTAAAGTCCATGTGGCACGTATTTCAATACATAAGGGCTCTCCAATGCGTATTTTAAAACATTTTCTTCATCAACACGAAACAGGATGATGAATTTTTGCATCATCAGCAAGTTGTCAGGAGAGTCCTGATCCAATCTTAGCTGCATCAAATCAATGTAGCAGGATTGATAGATGTTCCATCATCCTAGAAAGGTTAGAAATAATATGACAGTTAGAAAACTTACACAGCATTTGATATTCTGTCTCATTTTGGTGCCCCCTAGAGGCCACAGCACAACCCGGAAAACGCGAATGGATATATAGTATCTCTTTTTTTATCTTGATTGCAATGAAGTTTTCACATATTACACTCATAACCTACTAGGATCCGAGGAAGAAAGACATAGAGGATCCAAAACAACTGTGAATCAATGTCACATGCATGAAGCAGGTTCCCCTTGGGCTTCTTCACATCTCTCCCAACACCACTTGGACCATCAACACCCCAGAGATCCCACTATAGGCTCAGCAGCTGCTGAGGAAGAACAACCTGAAGGTGAAGCAACTTTTTACTGGTCAGCCATTGAAAGCATCCTAACATCCATCACAGTTTGGTACGCGGGCAGCACAGCAGCAGAGAAAAGTCACTGCAGCAGAGCATCCGCACAGCCGAACAAATCCTTGGCTGCTCACTATCCCCTCTACACCACGCTGCCACCACTCGCTACCTCCAAAGAGCCTCCACTATTTCCAGAGACTCCAAATAAACAGTTTGAGCTGATGCCATCTGGCAGACGCTGCTGTTCAATCCATGTTCACACATCCAGATTCAGAAATAGTTTCTTTTCAACTCTCAACAACTATTCACTGACTCTCATTAATTATCAATGGCTCCTTTCTGCTCGTTTTTACTTTAAATTTGCTATTTTCAACGATTGCAGAATGTATGTGATTATATGTGAGTGTGTTTTTAAACTTTTGAAGGTAACGGTGAGTATCTGGGGGGAGCATCTCCAATTTTGATGTATCTATACAATGACAATAAAACTTGAATCTTGAATTTAACAGAAAACACAAAAAGTCAAAAACAACATGTAAATAGAAGAAGTCCAACTGAGCGAAGTCAAAGAACTCTGTGAAGTTCTACGCACACACAAAATTTGACAAACTCATCAATACACTAAGGGGGGCAGTAGTGAGCAGCCTTTTTTGGTCTTTCTAAAAACCTGATAAAATATCCAAAACGTTTTTCAGCCTGTTCAGGAGATTTAAATTCCACCCTGAAAATTTAGACATAACAATACTAACACACATGGATACAAAGAACTAAAACCTGTTTCCTCTTTGTTTCCTCACAGACACCAAGTGGAACCAAAATCTTCTGTTAGACAATCAGAAGAGAGAAGATCACCTTATGGAGACCACGAAGACACAGAATGAAGAAATTTGCACAAAGATGCTTCAAACTGTGAAGAATCTTCAATCTGAGATAGAAAGTCAGAGTAAGAAAGAAGATGAGAACCTGAACCAGAACTCATCTGAATGATAATAATGAATCACATCAAACAGTGCTGGAGTCTTTGGTTCTTCACGGTTTCCTCTTTGTTTCCTCACAGACGCTGAGATGAAGCAAGAGGTTCAACGGCTGTTGAATGACAATGAGAAGAGAGAAGATCAGCTGCTTCAAGTGCTGACAGAACAACAAAGAGAAAGTGAGACCCCGACCCAAAATGTGCCTGCGATGATGGCAAGAACTGAAAATAATCTGTAGTCTGAGATACAAAGTCTGGGCGAGAGAAAGAAAGATGGAACCTGCGTCGGAACTAACTTTTAGAACATTTCGGGGGGGGGGGGCGCTTAGGAGCCATTTTTGGCTGTGTAACCGTATTGACACTGGAGTCTTTAAGAGGACGCACCTCCTGATCTGCGTATCACATTTCATGAAGCTGTGACATTTGACTTGGCCGGCTCAAGGGCCGCATCAAAGAGGAGGAAGCACACGGTTTTAAAGGAGAACAAAGGAAATATTCCTTTTATTAAAATACTCAACAGCTGAACTGAAGATGCAACAAAAGACTAAACATGAGGTATGGCCATCAGTTGTCAGTGGTGGAGTGGTGTTGTTAGTGGAAAATGTGCTGCAAGGGCGATGTATGATGCAAAACATAAAAGGAGAAACGCTAACAGAACCAAAAATGTGCTGCAGTCCTCAGGGAGCGAGAGCCAAATGAGAAAGAGGCAGCGCTTTGATCACAACTTTCTGCCCCATTGTCCTAGAAAGTTTAGAAATTAATATGACGTTAGAAAAATTCAACACCATTTGAATTTCGCTCTCATTTTGGCGCCCCCTAGAGGCCACAGCACAACCCGGAATGGATTTTTATTTTAGAGTTTCTATTTTCTCTTGATTGCAAGGAAGTTTTTACATACAACATTGATAAGACAAAAAAAAAAATGAAAAATGACATGATAATCAAAAAAGTCCACGTGATCGATAGAAAGATGAACTTTATTGTCCCTTGCGGTAAATGTGTCTCAGACAGCAGAGCTACTGACTGCAGCCACATTATACATAAAAGACGCTTAGTACGTCTTTGTATAAACCCGGTAAAACAACACATTTTTCACCAATCAACAAGTGTACAAAATCTCATTGAGCATTTTGGCTAATAATACTGATAAACATGGATACAAATTACAAAACCTGTTTCCTCTTTGTTTCCTCACAGACACCAAGTGGAACCAGATGGTTCCAAATGTTCTGTCAGACAATCAGAAGAGAGAAGACCAGCTTATGGCGACCATGAAGAAACAGAATGAAGAAACAGAGACAAAGATGCTTCAAACTGAAAAAATTCTGGGTGAGAGAAACAAAGATGAGAAGCTGAAGGTTTCTGAGCCTCCAGGAGAGACGAGTGCAAATCAGAATATGAGTGAAGAAAAGAAAACAGCAGAGGAACACATGGATACAAAGAAGTAAAACTTTTTTCCTCTTTGTTTCCTCACAGACACCAAGTGGAACCAGACGGTCCAAAAGCTTCTGTCAGACAATCAGAAGAGAGAAGATCATCTTATGGAGACCATGAAGAAACAGAATAAGGAAACAGAGACAAAGATGCTTCTAACTGAGAAGAATCTTCAGTCTGAGATCCAAAGTCTGAGTAAGAAAGAAGATGAGAACCTGAACTAGAACTCATCTGAATGATAATAATGAATCACATCAAACAGTGCTGGAGTCTTTGGTTCTTCACCGTTTCCTCACAGAGCCAAACAATATACATCCAAATATGACTGTAATTTTCCAGGTCGTTTGATCTTCCCCTTTAGTGTCAGGTACTTCCTACATGAAGAAACCTTCAGTCAGAAGATGTTTTCAGTCATGACACATGATGGTATTATTAGTACCTGGAATGAAATATAAAAACCATGATCAGCATCATTCAACCATTAAATGTCTCAAAGAAAAATCAGTGATTCTTTTGACCAAACAATGAAACATCATCACGACACCAACACTTTGTTTTGATGGAAACAGCTGATTGAATCCTTCATTCTCTTTAATCTGTGTCTCATCCAGAGTCCCAGATCATCTCAGACAGAGAGGAGAAGATGAAGAAGATGGAGTCTGATCTGCAGAGAGCTGAGGAGGAGCTGGGTGACTGGGCAGCAGTGCTCCCTGCATCTTCACAACTCCAGAGAGATCTGAAGAAACACACTGATGGACTGAACACGCAGCTGGAGGAGATAGAGAGAGAGTTGGAGGAGATCAAGGCGGAGATCCAGCAGGTGGAGAAGGAGATATCAGAGAGTGAGAAAAAGAAGACAACCGGCAAAACCAAAGATTTATTAGAAGACAGAAAGCAGAAGTTAAATGTTCAGTGGAAGGTGGAGAAGAGAAAAGGGGACATGGAGAAACAACAGCTGATCTTAGAGAAGATGATGATGAAAACAGAGAGTCAGACGACTAAAGCAATGGAGATGAAGAGCAGAGCAGACGCCAACATAAAGTCCATCAGGATGCAGCTGAAGGAGCTTAAAGATAAGATGAAGATGAGATAAGATATTTTGTAGGTTTAGCAAAGTAATTGCTATTTTGAGTTGGAAAACCTAATAATATACAATTCAGTGTGTGCTCAAATATTAAGAAGATTCAACGACAAACAGCCAAGAAATTAGTAAAAGTGATTTTTAATTGAATAAAATGAGAAACATTGATGAATTGATTTGGTTGGAATTTACTCATTTTGTTTTCAAAGTTTAAACTGCTTCAAATAATTAGTTAGTGTTACCATAAATGTAAGAAATGAAATAAGATATGTGTCTGTTTCGGTCCTTTATTTGTTTTCACCAGATACAAACTGTGGCAGTGACCAAAGTACCACCAAGTACTCAAATATGTCAGTAACATACAAAACTTCTGACCTCACTTTAAAGTTCCTGTTAGCAAACCTCATTCACAGAATTTAATTCAGTGTGTATATTTCTAAATATGTCTAGTTTAACAAGTCAGATAGAACTTCTGCTCTCAGCTCTTAAAGTGGAGCTTGACGTTAGTGTGTTAGCAGAGGGATTCCGTCCATTCCCACTGCATCTGGCTCACGTATCTTCATGCTGTGCGTTTTCAGGTCCTCATGCACACTGGCCTCTGCTCTTCCCTTTATGAGATACAGACAATAATTAGGACAAACTGTCTTATTTACTGCAAGATGGGAAGTAAAAATACATTTGTGAATGTGTTAGTGATGTGAATTACGAACATGAGAGCTTCTATGAAGACCACTGGGCCAGTAGAAATGCCCCCTTAACAACAATGGGATTTTTTTCTCTTCCAAATATTACCTTTAAACACACACACACACGCACACACACACACACACACACACACACACACACAGACACGTCAGAGAGGAGCTCCTTATCACTCTCTCTACCATATACTGTAGGCATCTCAGTTACGTCCCTCTTCTTCACCAAAGAGGTTAGTAAATCAAAAAAACTCAATTAATCTTGCAATTTCAAAACCTGGTAAAACAAAATAATAATTTAAACACTTGAAACTATTTTGAAAAAAGTCTGTATTAGTTGTATCAGCAAAGTCCTAATGCACTGACCAACCTCTCCTCCCCTCACATGGAACAGCTCCAATAACTGAGTGTTCTTGCTCAGCGAGAACATAAACATTGATTCCAGTGGAACAGTCGTGCAACTTTGGAACTCCTCATTTATCTGTAGGATAGAAAAGGTTTGGTTATTACCTAGGACACTTGGGAGGATTAATGGCTTTTCAATTTTACGCCCTCAAATACTCCTCCAGAACCTACAAACCTATTTTGATAAACCAAAAGCATTAGCAGTTTTCCGTAGCCGTCCTTCGACCCCTCACATGCATGCCACTTTTTTAAGAACCCCGACTGCTGCTCTCATATTAAGGTGAGCAGATTTCTGAAATGAAATCCGTGGACATTTTCAACTTGGAAATAAAATTAATTCAAGGCTATCAAGATGAAATGAAGAAACTGGGACGCTTACGGTTTAATTAATTTTTAAATGTTTATTGAAGTGCAACTGTGTGTGTGTGTGTGTGTTTGTGTGTGTGTGTTTGTGTGTGCATGACTGTGTGCATGTGTGTGTGCATGTGTCTGTCTGTCCGTCCGTCTGGTTATTGGTGATTCGCTCTGGTGGATTTGAAACAGGAGCCCTGGTAGCCTGGAAAAAATAGGGGTAGAAGAACATTAGAGAAACTGGAAGAAAAATGGTAAATGGTGAAATGTACCACTAACTAATTTAACCATGAGACCATAACATTGCATATTACTGTATATATTTTCAGCTTCTTTGTAGAAATTAGATCAACCTTTTTCTTTCTTCCTGCTTTCCTATTTTCCCTCTCAATCAATCTTCCCTTACCTAGTCCACATATCTTTCTGAAGAATGTATTTTCTTTAGGATGGCTCTGTCTTTGGCGAGCATGTCCATGAACTCCTGGCAAGTGAGGTTGATGTTTGTCCTGACAGTGAGCGGGGCCTTGATGGTGGGGACAGTGAACCTGGTTCTGGTTCTGTCCATTATCATTCATCAAGAAGACCCTCTCCACTGGTGCATTACTACCAGGTCAGCACATGACAACAGACACCAGTCTATCCAGGTTAATGTGTGGGTTGTCATTTTCTTTGAAGTGGGTAAACACTTCACTCCACCTCTGACTAAGTGGTGTCTCTGATTTTCTCCACTCATCAAATGATCCCCCTTTAAGGAACTCTTGCAGGGCAGAAACCTCATCAAATAAATCATCCTCTCTGATGGTGACATTAGGACATTTTTCTTGCAATGTGGCTGTTGTCTTCTGGATCTCATCACGCTGAGGTGTCTTCTTTAGAAGCAGACGGTGTAAGTTGTTTAAACTATCTGTATGCTTCTCCATGCATGCAGATACTTCACGGCTGTGGTGAAGAAGAATGACTGAGATGTTTTGAGGAAGGTCTCTCTTGTCATTGCTTCATTTTCCTCAAGCTCCTTAAGGAGTCCTCTGGCCAGACTTGGTATGAAGTTGTCGTCCCGTCTTGCTGTGACTTTTGCCTCAAGGTTTCTCAGAATTACAGCTGACTCCACAGCACGGCGGTCCTGGCCTTCGAGCATCTTAATTCTTTCTGTGAATATGGTGAGGTTTCAATGGGCAAAAGCCAACCACAGTTCAGTCAGTGGATCTTCGAACATCCTTTGCAGCACAATGGGGCATTTCTCTTCAGAGAGAAAAAAAGATTGAAGTGGCCCATAGATTTTCAGCACTCTTTCCAGGGCAGGGAGGAGGGACAGCCAGAGGACATTGCTGCGTCCCAGGATGTTCTGGCCGACAAACTCACAAAAGCTTTTCAGTCTTTCAACTCTGACGGTGAAAATATGAAAATATCCAAATATCTTTGTGAGAAGGTATTCTACGTCTACAGGAATAGTATCTAAAGCTGTTCTGGTAGCATTATGAATGCTGTGGGCAGGGCAACCCAAGCCAATCACCTCCAGCTGCAGAGAGTCTTTAACTTTGTTGTGGACATTTACCCTCCCCGCCCTCTTCAGTCCCCCACAATTGGTATTAGTGTTGTCGGCAGAGAATGCTGCTACTTTGTTTTCCAAGGTGAATTTTTCCATCACCAGCAGGATCTCAGCTGCAATTTCCTCTGATGTTTCTCCCTTGAGCTCAACAAAATCAAGCAGTTTTGTTTCTACAGAAATGCTGCCATCATATATTTTACAATATCTGACTATTATTGGCAGCAGCTTCACATGTCCATGATTGGATGAATCACATGACAGTGACACAAATTCCACCTTGTCCAGGTCCTGAGTTAGCACAGTGGTTGCCTATGGGGCTAAAATGTTCCTTACAATGGCGTCACCTTTGGTCCTAGCACATGAAAAATTCCTTGTCAGGTTAGCTGTGCAGTCCATGGAGCGGTAACTATGATTATGTTTCATGGTGTGGTATGACAGGATTCCCTCTTTCATGGCCAAATCATAGTCTTTTTGAGAGGACTCTACCGTTCTGAAGAATGTTGTGACAGAGGGCACACTTGCACTGGCAGTTACAGAGGTTTTGTGTTTCTTTGTTTGCTGATTCTCCACCACAGAAAATCTCCCTCAGCTGCCAATAGAAAAGGATGATTTGCAAAGGGTGCAGTGCACCATCGTTTCATCTTGTCCTGGTCAACAAGGACGTATAAAAGAAAACTCTGCTTGTAATTTATCGGTAAAATGAGACTTTCTCTTCTTCGAAAGAGCCATTTCAAAATCCAGCCCTTTCTGTCTCCCTCTGTCTGTCCGTTTTCCTTCCCTTTTCCAAAACTTTTCTGCTCTTTTCCTCCTTTTCCTTCACTCTTCTTTCTGTCAGTTTTCCTATTTTGCTCCCTTTTCTTTTCTTTTGCTCCATTTTCTTTCAATCCTAAAGTCAGTCTTCCCCTATTCTGAAATACAGACATATTATCACATAGTAGCATCATCTCTAGCTAGCTAGCTACAAAATAAGCACACACATTAACATGCGTTTGCATAAGATTTCTAGGATAAAAGAGTGGCAACCAAGTAGGAAAACAATACATTTAAATGCAGTGGCTCAACACTTGTATCGCTACTCACCGCAAACCAACACTGGTCACGGCAAAAAAACGTCCAGCCCACAAAATACATAAATTTACGTAGCATAAAGCAGGACAGGTCAGCTGAGGTCCAGCAGGTGAACGGTTGACTGCAGCTCCGCTCCTCTGCTGTTCTCCCCCCTCCCTTACAGCGCGCCCTCATGGTACCGTAATGTCACATAATTCACCGGAAAGCTCTGCTTCTCAGCTTTCAGAATCCTTTGGAATTACGTCGATGGCACAAACAGTCAAGGAGTTACGGCAATCTGAATCCTGCCTGCTGTTTTCTGTCGTGAGCGACAGCTCCGTTCGTGGTTCTTCTAGTCAAAACGCAACTTTTTTTCTCAATCATAAAAAGCTGAAACCGGGGACATTTCCGGGGACAGCTTTGATCGGGGACAGGTCAGACAAAACGGGGACTGTCCCCGGAAATGAGGGACGTCTGGTCACCTTATCTCATATTCCTAATTTGCCCCTTGATGTGAAGACAAAGTTCTTCGATGAGAGCAACAACAGAGGATTGGAACGTACGGAAGTTTTCCTTCCATTCTTGCTCGTCCACGACACCACTGACAAAGTTATCCCACCAGCAGCTTCTTCTCCCCGGTCTCATCCAAAAGCGTCCTCTGATTGCTCTCCTTCGACTGAATGTCAGCGCGTCACCGTTTTCAGTAACATCAGCCAATCCCGTTTATATGACAACGATAACATTGTCAAAACTTTCACTCTGGACCCCGTTATCAAAGGTTTGAGTTTTGGCACACTCCGGAAACTCCTGAGAATGGGCTGTTTCTGTGCCTGTACCTTTAAATGTCAGGGAGCTCTGTGTGGCCACGCCCACTCCACGCTCCTATTGGGCAGGGGATGCGGCTTTTGCTGGTGTACGTTCTTAGCGTACAATACGCTGTTTTTTACGGCAGAAACACCATTGTTCAACCGTACCTATTTGAACCCCAATCGGACACAGAAGTAGAGGTTCCCGTTCATGTTCAACATGTTCAGATTCTGCGGCTGCAGCAGGACATTTCAGAATGGTTGGTTAATTTCTTTTCAAAATCTTTTATGTTGTTCATATGTGTAGTTTAAGTTGCTAGCATTTTGCTAACGCTAGCTCCAGCTAATAGTAAGGCTCATCTTACCTGGGGGGCTGGTGGACGGCAGCCTCCACTACAGCCGGGGGGAGTGGACAGTGACTTCCACCTCACAAGTCTCCAACTCTCAGATGAGAAGACAGAATGTTTTCAGTTTTGGGCCTCACACTCATGTTACGAGGACAGATATGACTGTTAGAAAACCTTCAGAAAAGGAAGGTGCCCTTCAATCATTGTTTTGTTTTGTTGTTATCCTAGCCGATGATTTTCCACAGCCACAAACAGAAACCTTGGTTTACTTTGAAAAAGTAACCAGATGTTTTATTCAGTGGCTGCATCTAACTTACACTGCTGCTCGAGCTGCACTAGTACCGCAGAAAAGCCCTGAAACAGAGATGACCCTCTCCAAAACCAGCCAAACTCCCCACCCTGATTGGCTGAGATGTGCTGGACACAGCAGGGAACCCCTGGACTATAGCTCGAGTAAACCCAAAGTTTGCTCTTTGAAGCTCACATTGCTCTTTGCTCCATCTTGTGTTTTGGTCTCCTCTGCAAGACCATCAGCACTTCTTCGCTTCCTCCGAATGGAAGCCATCTTGGAGAGCATAAGACAAAACGCTGACCAACTTCCAAGTTCTCCAAGTCAACGATGCTTTTCCTGAAACAACTAACTGTCACCCAATAAACTTACTGCCGCATCGAACCGAGACGGACAAGGGCCGCCTCTATAAGATTGACTTTGCCTCGCAGCCGAGACGCAGGGGAGAAGATCCGCTGTTAGCCACAAGGAGGCAAAGAAACACTTCCTCCAGCATCAGCTTCACCAACCATTCGGACCTGAGCGACGGAATAAACTGGAATAACTCCTCAAATAAGGATGAAAGTCTGGGAAGAGTTGGTATTTTTGGTCCTTCATCTGCGGACTTCCTGTCCATCCCCTTCAATAAGACAAGGTTTTATTGTTTGTTCAGCTGCTGTGCTGATTTTAATTTCCCTTCACTGGAAAAAAGGCCACTCCAAAAATAAGCAAAACAAAATTAATACAAGATATTTTTGCTTGTAATAAGCAAAAAAATCTGCCAATGGAACAAGTGAAAATTCTCTTGGTAAGATTTCTTGAAATAAGACATTATATATAAGCCTTACAAGATAAGAGTGATCTTGAAATTAGCTGGGAATACTCATTTTTAGCTATATATTACTAGTATTGTGATGTTTTGTGTCTCATAATGAGCTTGTGATGCTCAAAAATAGTATTTTCCCCTCAAAAGTAGCATCTTTTTTGTCATCCTGTTTGTTTCAAGTGTATTTAACTAATTTTTAGTTCTATAATTGTTACACTGTTCTAGATTTAAGTCCACACCTACTTGAAATAAGAAACTGGCATTTTGAGACAAAATGTCTTGAAGTTAGCATTCCTGACTCATATTAGGCAGTGCTTTTTTGCCATAATAAGCTGTAATTTAACATCCTATCATCATCTCAGGTGTATTGACCTTATTGTAAGCTCTACAAAAGTAATGCTGTTCTAGATTCAAGACATTAACTACTTCTTATAAGACAGAAAAAAATTAAAACTAGTCTTGCATTTAAC